>VWZP01005658.1:3224475-3414475 GCA_013396995.1 Dicaeum eximium | reverse complement strand
TAGAAAACAGAGAACTGTACCCTCAGCTTATGGCCAATGTGTGCAGTGCAAGGGATGTGCAGAAGGGACCGAGGCAGACAGGGAAGAGAGTGGGGCACAGGTCCCCTTGCCCACCCCAAACCCTCACTTCTAAGTCAGCCAACAGAAATCCCCTCCCACTTACTCTTTTTGTTCTTTCTCTGTGCACCTTCTGCCAAGACTGGGAAGGACTCACCGTCACTGCAATACTTTGGATCTCAGCACCTTCCACATCTGAAAGCAGGCCCCAGTGTGGGATAACAATCTCTGCTCTTTCAAGTGGAAGGGGACCTCAGCTTTCCCTAAGCCACACAAAGGCCACAGACCACAGCTGGGTGGTATCTGAGGGTTTTCCTGGGAAAGGCTCACAAGTCGTGGGGGCTGAGAGGAAATTTAAGCAGCCACATTCCAGAACAGTGCATGTGTAACATGTACTTCATCATTTTGGGTTTAAGAGGTGCCACAGATTGCATAGAAAGTTATTAAATTATTTTAGGGAGCTTAAAAATACTTCTGATTTGATTTTTTTCCATCTCTCCCCATCTGTAAGGCAGGTGTCCAGCACTACAAGCCAACTGAGGGAAAGAAACGTTCCTCTCTATAAAATGTTATGAATAGTCTGTGATTCTACAAAGTAGAGTTCTGTGCATAAAGCAACATAAAGATGTAATATCTGAGGTTCTTTCAGAGGTAGAAGCACTGCTACTGTCATTTCTTTGTACTACCCTTGTGGCCAAGAGCCCTAGCCGTGGTCCAGGGCTTTGCTGTGCTGCGTGCTGGGTTCAGCCAGCATAAACAAACCCCGGAAAGTGTGGATATTGTGTGTCCCTTTTGTGGAATTTCTAAGCCCTTGTAACCCATTCCTACAACAGGGAATAGTGCTGGATTTAAACAGCTCTGGAAGGCAAGATCAATTTCTGTGTTTACAAGCTGTAGAATGAGATTTTTTTCTGATAAGCTATGAGGGCTGCACTACATAGCTGTGGAGTAAGTGCAGATGAAGAGGGACATGAAATTGCAACTTGTTACTGAATTGCACAGGTGTATCTCTTAGCAGGTATGTGTGTACATCTCTTTCTTTCTATATATTGCTAGAGTTACAAGATTGTCTGTTTGCTTTCAAGCAGTAATGGAGATATTTCTACATTTGAACATTAAATATTTTGAGTTGTATTACTATTAAACCATTGGTATCTTGCTGACTGACTGAAAGGATTTTATTTTTATGAGAATTTTTTCTTACATGAATAATATCTTAGTGTTTGATGAAAGGAAATTCTATTATTCTACTTTTTTAAATTGGCCTCAAATGCTCTGCATACACTGGAGACAAGATTGGGTCTGTAATCTTTATTTGAACCAGGGTCTGTGTACACCTGGGAAGCATGCAGCATGTCAGTTTTCTGTGGTCTAATTAAGTGTACTGTGGTGTAAGGCTTGGCAAGGAACAAACATTTGCGGGAAGGTTGTACTGTGAGAATGCTTCATACTCTGCATGAAGAAGAAAAACTTGGCCTGTATCACTATGATTTGCTGTTCTGAAGACTTGATTATTGAGATGCTAATAAATGAGAATTAATTGTAGTCTGACAGTCAGAGATAGTAATTTTAAGTCTACAGGTTGATGAATTTTGTACTGGTGAGAGAAGAGGTCAGATTGCAAGAGACGGGCAATAAACATTCTGTACCACTCCACTGAGTTCCATGTATCTGAATTCTCTCTGTACAATAAATAATATCTACACATTTAAGCAAAGAATTAACTGTTAAAAGTGGATATTAACACTGGAGCTGAAGAAAAGCATTTCTAGTTACTTAAATCCTACCGCGAAAACAAGAGAAACATTTTCTAAAATACAGACTGCCCATTGTGCTGCATTGAGAGCATGCGAGCAAATTTAATATGGTTCCTGCCTTTGCCTGCAAGATGGGAAGCAAATTCTTATTGCTACATTTATTTGGCTTTTCATCCTCTGTATTCAGCTGTATAAACAGCAATTACAAATGCAGAGGGCGTTGAGGCTTCCTGCCCTTCAGGCAGGACAAGGGCTCACTTGGGCAGTGCTTCTCTCCCCCAAAAGCAGAGATTTGTCTCACTGTGGTGACTTTTTGTGGTGTACAACCCTGGTACCCGGGCTCCTCTTGCCCCAGAGCAGGAGCACAGTGGGCAACCCTTCTCCACTCAGGATGTGATGTTTTGGGAAGCTTGTTCTCCTTCACATTGGGCAGAGAAGGTTCAGGTTTTCTTTGCTGGTGGAGGATCACATTACAGCATCTGGTGCTGCCTCAATCAGGGTCTGCTGCTTTCCCCTCTTTCTGTTGCTACAGGGGCATCTAAATCATGGCTTATGCCACTCCTGTCATCTAAAAAAACCTTGTGGATTACTCAAAGAGAGAAAAATCACTTCATGGAGGTTTATGATGTATATGCTGCACATTTTGCTTTGAGGATCGTTGGTCCCTCACCTGTGGTTCTGTCTGGCTATTGCCATCCCGAGTTTCACTCTGCCTGCTTTACAGAAGGATCACTCAGTTAACAGAATCCAAAGTGATCCCTTCTCCCATGTGCACTTGTCTGGGGATGCAAAACAAACAGGAGGGAACTCAGGCAGTTTCTGCTGCCTGGATAAGCTGGAGACAAACTCAGACAGAGTGAAGGAACAAACAGTCTGGAGGATTTATGGGCAAGGAGGTGGCTTTGCTTGTGCTGTGCATGGAATGAGCTGTTGTGTTGGTGGCAGTGTCCCCAGGAGCCAGGACAGCTCAGTGTCCATTCCAGAGAGCTGCTGTCAGCAGTGCCATCCTGAAACAGGCAATCCATGTCCATAAATCCTCAGATGTACAGTTGTATTGTAATTGTATTATTGTAATGATCCAAATCCATTTTCACCATTTTCATTAAGCACTAGAAAGTAAAGCAGTTTCAATTTCCATTGTAAAAGTTTATTAGAACTCCTCCTAATTTTGAGAAAATAAAGGAGTGCATCTGTGAAAAGGATTAAAGCAGCAATGCTATACTTCAAAAGCTTTTAAAATCACTTTTGAGGAGCCAAAGAGCTACTCTTGTGGCCCCTTGTAGGTCTGTTCACTGGAGTCAAGAGAAATGTTTCCACTGATTATAATAGTGCTACAATGGACAAATATGGGAGAAGAGATGAATTTCAAAGAGGGAAGTTTCAACTGACATTGTTTTAGAAATTTCCCTTTTAATCAATGCAACTTTTTTTTTTTTCCCAGCTATCTCTTCACAGCTCATGCATGAGGAGAAACACTTCTGTAAATGAGACTAGGAAACAGAGCAGCTTTGAGTGGGTTCAAGGCTCACATATTAAAAATAACCTCACTTTACAACATGAACTATTTTAGACTTGAAACACCGGTGCGTTGTTTCTACATTTAAATGTAGGTCATGATGCTAGATTTATCTCCCCACTCATCTTCAGTTTGTCACACATAGAGTGATCCTAAAAGATGCAGAAATATTTTTATATAAAGTTCACTTCATGATAGGTGTCTAAAGACTTTTCTTTCTTCATCCTTACTGCTATATATGCTTCAGTGCAATATATTGGTGTCTAAATATTTGACTTTCGTCATCTTTACTGCTATATGATTCATGTCACAGCAATAAATTTTTGCCTAAACACATACTTAAGTTCATAATTGAATCAGGTCCACCCTTGGCTTTTGAAGCAGTGCCAGGGTTTTCCATGGGATGTGTGGAAGGCCAGGCATTACGTGATGCTAACAACACCCAGGGAAAATATTAATGTACATAACTGTGTCAAATGGGTAAATTCACATTTTCAAATAAACCTGAACACACTTCATTTAGTCTAGAAGGTTATTAAAATTACATTTTACAATTTTGTCTTTGGCTTTTTAAAAATCTGAAATGCTTCAGATCAGTGTTAATGCATTAACAGCACAGAGCTCTTGGAATCCCATGTGAGAGATGGACAGTATTTTCCTGCCCTACAAAGCTGCTGATACTGAACCTGCAAACATTCAGACACCTGCTTTTCTTGTAGATCTTTACTGGAAGTGCTCCTTCACATAAAGCATGTAAATAACATCAGGGTCTTATCTACAAGCTTGGGGCCTTAGTTTGTATTGCTCTGTTTAGGAGAGTGACATTAAATATACTTGAGACATAATTTTACCAGAATGTATTGCATAGTTATATTAACTCCTGGGTGAGATTTAGGTTGTGACCTCCCAGCAGGCCCAGGCATGTTACCTGTAATCTTTCACATGCACACAGCCTGTCATAGACAGAGCTCCCCTTTTCAGATAAGTCATATTTTTGGTCTCACAATTGATATATCAGTCACAGCATAAAATGCAATCCTTCCTGTAGACCAACTGTTTACCAGAGTATAACACAAACTCTCCTCCTGTGTCTCATTTCATCACACTGTTCCACGTAGTGATGTTTCAATGCGAAATGAAGTTTTTTCATGCTGTGCTTCTGAGTAGAAAAAAGACAGAAGTACATGTATGATAAATGGCAAAGGTTCCAAGAGAAACCTTGCAAAACAATACAATTTGGAAGCATTACATTTGCTTAAATAATTTAGTACACAAATGGATCTGTTAAAGTTTTATAACCAAATACTGTTTATGTGGCTTTGGGTAGAAAATCGGTTATTTTTCTACTGAATCACTTAATCTTATAGCTTATTTAGAAATTAAGAAATATAACTAACCTGAGAGATATCATTGTAAAGCACTTTTGAAATCAGTAGCATTAGAGAAATATTATTTTCTTTTAATTAACTTCATACACTTGAGTTTTTTTTCATAAAAATAAACGTTTTAGATTTCTCTGAGGTTGAGTTCATTTTCTGCTGGTTTTACAGCAGAAGAAACTGCACAGTGTAAGTAGATAAGCTATTTGATCCCATGCACTAGGAGTAATATTTAGATCTGATATTTGGATGCTAAAATATGAACTGAGTTCTGTGGGATATTTGTGTTTGCACTTTATCCATAAGGTAGTTTTTAAAATTATCAGCAATATTGATCTTGCTGTCATTAGGGTTGGTGCATTCTGAAAATCAGGACTAATACTATTTGATCTCAGAAGACATGTCATTTGTTGGGATACCCCAAATTAGGCACCCTTTGAAGATATGAGCATGTCCATTGTTAATTTCCCCCAGGAATGCTGGAATAATGGAGAATTCAACATTTGCTGACAAACCAAAGCCAAGCCTCTGTCAAGACTCTTTAAAGAAAAATTATGTCCAGGGCCAAATATGAGCTGGGAAGCTTAACTCCACTTTCAAAGAGTGTGTAAGTGCATTTTGTGTCTTCAGAAATGTCCCTGTGTCTAGACTCTATAAGCATTAAGTGCAGGTATATAAATCCTTGAAATGAGCACGTACCCAAGCATTTCCAAGGTGAAGAACAGACTGATAGAAAAAAAAAAAACAAAAAACTGTTGATAGTGAGGCTCTGCAGGGATTTTTTTTTCTTATTAAGCTTGCTTTTTCTGCGAGGCATTTTTTAGCCTGTGCAAACTTTCATAATAATAAATGCTGTCTCCACCATTCCTGTTTGAGTATGAGAATTGTGGTCCCCTACTCCTATTACTAGAAATGTATCCTGCCTCACTACCCCTTCACTCAGAATTTGGGATTTATGATAATATTTAGCTGGCAGGTATTGTCAACAGCTGCCCAACAGGCAAAAGAATTTTTTCCAGCCATGAGGCTCTGTAGCTGTGAGTTCTTGTGTGGAATATCTCTTTTTTTGTCTCTGAGTGTGCTATTTTATGGTGGGAAATCTTTTGATAGGAATGTATTTTAAGGCTCTCATGTAACAACTGAGGAGTTCTAAATTCTTAACTGGGAATTTTTTATAGCTCTCAAGCTTTTAAAATAAAAAGCAAAGTATATTGCACTAAATGCTGGAGGAACTCAATGCTGTCATGAATTTTTTAAATTAAAAATCTTTTAATGTTTTCCTTTTTTATAAAGCAGTAATCCATGGTAGCTAAGTAACAGCAATGAAATACAATCTTTTGGTGACATCAAAGCTGTGAAATAGTGTGAAATACAAAAAATCCTAGGTAAAAAATGTCTAGTTTTATTGTAGATGGTTTGTAGCTTTTCCACGGTAATAGTCAGTTCAGCTTAGTATTCACCTTAGTATTATGGAAAGATCCAACAAACAGGTAACTGTTGTCAAACATTATTTAATGATACATGGTTCTAAAGAGAAAAAAAAATTAAGATTTGACATTTCAGTAAGGAAAAGAAAGGTTTTTTCATGCTGGGAACCTCATTTTTCATATAATTTTGGTTTCACTTCATGGAAAGGAAATCAGTAGAAAATATTCTGAAGACTGCAGAAGCTGTATGTATAACCCCCCCATTTTGGTGATAGACAATCACAGGAAATTGTCTAATGTCTAATTTTTTGTGATGAATCATTTATACAGAACTGTGAGTAGAGCCCTAAAAATTGCACTGAGATGGCATTTACATCTAAAGTTTCTATTGCAAAGGTTGATTTATTAAATAATGAATTTTTTTCTGACACCAGGTGATAAACACTGATGTATTAGCAATGTAATTTAGTATTTATAGTATTGTCAAAGATCAGAATTGTCAGAAATTTTATTAACTAGGCCTTAATATTAAGTAAATTGACTTGTGGACCCCACATGAGAGCATTTGGAGTAGTGCATGGTCTACCACATATAGAAGGAAAAAAGACAATGCAAAGCATGTTTATTTTGCTCACTAAAAAGCCCGAGAATCATGAATAGCCATTTATACTCAGAATTAAAAAATTCTTCCTGTGTAGGGACAAGACAACCATGCCAAAACAGAAGTGGAAATTAAATGGAATTAAAATATTACATTATTAATCATACTCCTCAGAGTCCAGGCAGAAAATATCAGCATCTTAAAACTTGACGTTGATTTTTAAAAACTATGATGCAACCTGATATAACACATACACAACTCAGTAGATGTACATTGGTGTGCACTCCTGTCCTTTTCTTTTTTTCCAGATTTTTTACAGAACTATTGGACCCAGAAAAAAAGTTCTGTAATTAGACTTTCAGATATTGCATTCTTTGCCTAATATTTTTTTAATTCCAGATGTTTTTCCAGCTGGCTGATATTTGAAACCCAAAGACGTGCCCACCACTACATATGTGACTACAAATGAATAATATTTACTTGGCATGATACTTTTATTTATTCATCATCAGCAACTTCCTACATGCCTATCATAAACTGAAAATAAGACTGGATTAGCATGCAATCTGTTTTCATTTCTTTTATTCTATCAAAGAAAATCCAGATCTTGGCAGAAAACATACTGTGACAGCATCAACTAAAGCTCAAAGATTCTGTTACTTAATTCGATATATGCTTTGAGCCATCAGAATTTTGTGAGTTGAAGGTCTGCAAAAATTGTCAGGGGACATTGAATGATGCAGAAACTGGAGCTGAAACACCAGATCACTAATGTCAGTTGGCTGAGATTAGAGGCATACATGAGGTGACTGAAAAGCAGAGGAAGCACTGAGTTGAAAGAGAAGAAATTTTATGACACTACTGTTTCCTGGATTATGTCCTTCTGAACATGTTAGATCTGCAGCCTGGTCTTCTTGAATCCTCATCTGCTTCTATTTACTCTGATAACAGCAAACCCCAAGAACATTATATTAATCTGCTCCTGGCAAGAAGTTTCTCTCTACTGCCACTCTTGCCATGTGTATTTGTGGTTTTTGTCACCGAGGCAGAAGGTTATTTTGGGCTGTGTGTTTGAAGGTTTTATTTTGAGCACTTCAGAGCAAAGTGCAGGATGCACTCACCTGCAGAGATTGGCCTGTCCTGCAGAGCACAAATTTCATGTGTGCTTTCTGTGCCCCTCATTCAGCTCAGCTTGAAGGAAGCTTTCCCTCTGCTCCATTCTCTCTCGATTGAACTGGTTTGGAATTAGCCACTCACATAGATCAGGTCCCCTTCACATATTAATCAATTGCAATTAGCCATCATGTAGAAAGGGGTTCTTCAGTTAACAGTGGAACTAGACTAGCAGTTTTCAGTGGAGTCTCTTTCCAAGAAACAGCACTTTCCAAGGAAGTGTGAATTGGTGTGATAATCCCGCTGTAAACTGTGCCTAGGGTCTGGTGAAAAGCACCATTGGCACAAAATATCCATTGCAGGCTGTAGCACACAGTTGAGCTGCCTGAATTTCTTGTATGCTGTGAAGGAGATGAAGGGGGTTGAGTCACGGCTGTCAGTGAGAGGAGAGTTTTTTGCTTGGACAGGAAAAGTGGTGTGTCTAAATATCCTACACCAAAGGGTGCTTAGGGCAGTCTTTCTGGTGCTTGAGCATTTCAGAGAAACTTTGATTCTCTTTAGGTTCATGGAAGCTTGCTATTGCCTTAAGCAGAATCCAGAATTATCCCTAGGCATAAAATACTCCACTGCATTTTGCTCAGTTTAAAAACAATACATACATGCCTCTGGTTCAGACAGTAATTTACACTGAATTAAACCACGAACTGGAAATATTCACTGAATATAAGTAGACAAAAGAAGCCTACATATTTCATTCTAATATTATATATATGCAAAAGGAAAATTATATGCCAGACTAGCAGGATCACCAGAAGTAAGTTCTTATCAACAAAATAAAGAAGATTATAAATTATTCTCTTTAGCTTGAAATTTCAATAGAAATATGTCACCAGTAACAGCAAAAATGGAATACAAAGATTGCAGTCTCTAACAACTTCATAAAACATTGTATTAAATTAGAGAACAGAACACAATAAAAACATTAAGCAATTAGTTCTAAATTCTTAGAAGAGTCAACACCAGGCTTAAAATCCCCAGGTCTCTACAAGATCAAAGAAAATGGCGAGGGTCTTACTGAGAGTTGATCTCTTTCTGAGATGGTAGTGGTAGAATGAAACTTTGATGTTTTATATACTTAAAGACATAGATTAAAATATTTTAATGAATGTGAAAATTAACTGTGGAGTGGCCAACCTTAATAAAAATAGTTCAGTGTACATTTCTGTGCTGGACTTACTTACCAATGCGTGCTTATTTTAAATTGGAATTGAGTATCCGAATATCTGAAGTGAATGAACGCACAATTATCTCCTTTTATTTTAATTTGGTCTTGTTGATCCTCTAGGCTCTTTTAAAATCACAATGACATAGATTTAAAAAAAAGAAAAATCGAAGGTCATGACCTTTTATGCATCTATGAAATAAATGTAGAGTTCATAGCTGGGAACATGATCATTTTGGTTGATATAAATTGAAGCTGACAAGGGGACAGGCTCTGAGGGAGCAAAACCCACTCTTCTGTGAAAACCAAGACCAATAAGTATATTTCTGTGTTAAAAATGACATATTTTTATAAATATCAATATCGATTGACCATGGCCCTCAAACTGTGCAAACCAAACCTGGGTAAATGGTCTAAAAATTGTAAGAATAATCAGTTCACTACCTCTGTAAATTAGCAAAAATATAGGAATTTTTATGCATAAAGTTAAGCACCTCATTTTAGAACCCTAGAGCAGATGCTGACCAGTAGCACTGGTTGTTCACATGGAATAGTACATGGTCATTAAAACCATAGCCTGAATCTTCAGAAAAGAAAAAGAAATTAAAAATTACTCAGAGGCAAGTGGAATCACTAAAGCAATACACAAGGTGAGGAAAAGATAGTCACTTTTGCTTTTCAAAGAATCAAACTTCCTTCTCTTAAATTCCTTCCTGCAGCAAAATGAATTGGTCAGGAGGGGTGACGTGGTGCCTTTCCAGAGCAGCATGTGAGACCTATGCCTGCAACTCATTCTGAGGGTTCATTTTCTCTCAGAGGCCAAGGTCAAATTCATTTAACCTTGCTCCAGGGCCTTACTCCGTTCTGGGTCCTCTTGGCCACCCCCGTGTGGAGCCAGGTGTCTCCCCAGGGGTGCCCATCCTCTCCATGGATGAAAGCACAGGTCTGTAACTCTTTGGGGCAGGAACCAAGGAGCTTTTCCTTGTGCAGTGGTTTCCACACCAGCAGTAACAGCCATCTCCTCATAAAATGCAGCACTGGAGATGGTCAAGGAAATAGTCGCAGCATGACAGAGGGAGATTACAACTTCATTTTCGGTCCCATCCAAAATTAACATGAAATGATATTGCCAAGCAAAACAGCCTCAGCACTTAATTTGGGGCATTAGTGATGCCATTATAAAATATGAGCTGCTGATTCTCACCCTGCCTCAGAAGCTTTTTATGCTTCCCAGATCAGCTTGCTTGGTGAATTAATCAGATGAAAAAGGCTCAGTTCGCCGGCACGAGAAACTGAAAGGATTGTCTGACGGCTTATGAAGCTATGTGATTTGTTTCATGGTGTGGAGACACTGAAAGAGAATTTTTATTAAAAAAAGAGGTCTTGGAACACAGTCCTGCATGTGGTCAGCTCAGTGGGGTATTATTTGAAGCAGAATGTGAACAAGTAGAATTGAAATGGAGGGATCTTTGAAGAGTAATGAAAAAGGGGATTCAGTTGCCAATAAAACAACTGTTTGGGATACTGAAGGGAGATTCCTCAATCACAGAAAATCATCCTGCTCAAGAAATTTATTGTATTTTTTTCCTTAGGGGACGAGGGGAATAAAAGGTAGATGAACTCTTCAACAACCTAAAGCAAATTTCACAACTTCCTGGAGAATTTGTATGCGGTCATAATTTTCTCACAGCAACTGTCTTCAGGAGCAATTTCTTCCTTCTTTGCCTGTTTATGCTTTAGCGATCCTGGCTTCAAATCTGCTGCTGGCCTTTACTGTCTTGGGTTTCCAGAGAAGGGGTAGGGATGCCATGGAACATTGCCTGAAGTGATGAATGTTGCTGAAAAAATGCCTTAAACTACACAAATTACAAAAGATAACCCTTGCCCCTCTTACCTCCAGAGCAGGAGAGAAGGCCCTGCAAGGTATTAAAACTAGAAGGGATACAGCTTTTCTCCTCAAAATCTGTGTAGTTTTAAGATTAAGATCTCAGCACCTAGAGGCACCTCCTGTTCCCTCGTGTGGGCTCAGCTTGCTTCTTCTTTTTCCTTTTTTCTCTGTCTTTTAAGAGAGGGAGTTGAGCTCCCTCACATCATACCTGGATTGAGTACTCAAACTAAACTGTGACACTCATCAATGGCAATACTAAGTGCCCAGAAAAATTGCCTTGTTACTTGTACAAATATACATGTAAAATATTTCAATTTCTACATGTGTTTTCTATATACACATTAAATATGTATGTATGTATAAATTGACATTTAAGTGATATAAATTTAAATTCTGGATATTATTTGGAAATAGATATTGTCATATAAAAATGAAATATTATTGGTATGTAGGAAAGACATAGCTTTCTTGAATTCTCAGAATTTTTCTTATACCAGAGTGGTGAAAAAGCTGAAATTAAAATCCTTATTGAACAATCAAACAAAAAAGTAGAGTACACCAGTTTCTGTAGATGTTTTGGAAATATTTTATTTTGGATTCAATTTTCTTCAGTCTATATCTTTCTAAAGTTTTAAAATGCAAAATTGCTTGGATTTTGTTTCTTTTCTCCTCCTATTTTGCCTAATTTCCTAATTTGAAATCTCAAGAAAGAACTTTTTTGGCATCTATGCTAAAATGATTTGGGATAAAAGATTTATGCTCTTGTTTCATAAACAGATTTAGCTACTAAAAATAGCAGTTCTCTGGGAAAAAACCCAAGCAGATCCCCCTCCAGTCCCAGCAAGGGTGTTCTGGGGCATCTCAAATTAACTCGTTGGAGACCTTCACGGAATTGCCTCCAAATCACCACAACAGCAGATCACTGAGAAGCTGTGGAATTGTACCTGGGTCTGTCCTTCACTGAGAAGATAAACAAATGGCAGGGCTCTCTTGTCAGTCTACACTGATAATCATTTTAAATGCATGAATAGAGAGAAGTGAAGTTTGGATGACAGGCTTCTACATCAGTCCTGACCCATCATTGTTCTTCTAGACATCTCTGCGTGCTTTAGCTTTATTTCTTTTCTGGATTACACTGTGGCAATATGATACTTTTGCAAGTCAGGCTCCTCTGGAGATGTGTGGTCAGTAATTAACAATGCATAACAACACACAGTAATTTACTGTGAGACAAAGTTAAGAAGAGCACCTCATTCAATTAAAACTTGGCAAGGCAATGCAATTATGCACTCTGGAATTTTGCCAGGATGCAGCAGTCTGCACCTTATCACCTGAAAAAAAAGGAATGTGGGATGTATAATCAGTATAAACCTCTAAAAACTCTTGGATTTTAATTAATTTTTTAAAGCCAAATTTGGAAGGTAGTGGAACCACACAGTTTACAGGGCTCTAATTAAAACCAATTTTTTTTCCTAACCTCACCAATAATTTCAGAGAATGTTGGCCTTAGATAAAATTAATTCAAACCCACTGTCCAAAAGTTAATCCAAATCTACTGTCTGCTTGTCTAATTGTACACCTACTGACTCAGGTGTAACACCCAATATGCCTTGATATGAGGCTATTTCCATGAACAGCTACAGGTTTTGGCAGGACATAATATTGTTTCATTTTGTACTCATGTGCTCCTCTGCCTGACCAGGCAAAATCCCATTGCAACGAGCAGGAATTCACCTGAGTAAAGATTCCACTCTTTCTGGGGTCCCTGATAAAGACTGCTCATCCAAGTGATACTCTCAGTCCATATTTACAAATTATTTCTGTCTTCCTTCCACTTTTGGGAAATTAATTTGGCAACATTCGTTGTCAAGAATTTTAACTTTTCTACCTGCTGCTGTTTCCTTGAATTGCCCTTGAACCTTGTTTAGTGTTGAGAGAGTAACACCTTTATCTCATTGCAGCTTCCTTAGGGATTGAAGTCCACCTATATTCTACCTAAAGCAACAGTTGAGGTTCACACATCTACTTTTTCCTTTCCAAAGGCTTTTGGGTAAAATTTCAAAGCAGGGATCAATCTTTGCATAATTCTTATGATTTCTTGATGCATCATAGATTCTGCTCTCTGGTTCAGTACTTTGAAACACATGATCACAAAAAAGAGAAAAACCTTACATTAAATAAATATTTATTATCATGGCCTGGTGAAACACAAATCTACCTAGGGAAGGGAATTATGCAGCTTGTGGTTTGTTTCTGCAGGTCGAAAGCTAGAATTCATGGTATTGTCCAGACGAAAAAATTTTTGGCAAAAGTGTGCACAACTAAATTACTATGAAATATAAATTTAAAGCTAATAAATGGAAGTTCCAGTGTAAGATCCAAAGTGGTGTCCTTAGGTTGGCCTGCCTGGTGTCTCACAAGAGTATGGAGAACAGGGTTAGAGGGTGAAAAAGCAATTAAGGGAGCAGAGACAGAAGAGGAGGCTGAAATACGTTCAAGAGAATTTTAGTGTAAGTGCAACCATGAGAAAACTGAACTCAAAGGACGGTCAGAGAGCTGCTGAGTTTACATAGGTCTAACATAAAATTTGCTTTATCCATCTGAGTGGCAGGCTTTAATCCTTCCCTCTGTAACATCCAAACTGCGTAGTGAGCAGATTTTTGAGGCCAGGCTGCGATCTCTGATATTTCTTCCTGGCAGCAGTGAGGGTCAGAACCTGTGTGGAACATCCCAGACAAAAATGTTATTTCAAAGGGGCTAGTGCTATTACAGCCTTTGGGTAGTAGCCAAAAGAGAAATGAGTACCAGTTACAGAAATTATTAACTCCCTTTTGCATGGGTCTTCCAATGGTCAGTGGGTGCTCTCAGGGTCTAGAAGGACCAACAATGAGTTGCCCCTTTCTCATCTGCACAGGATAAGACCTACAGTGGCAGTAGCTCTACACAAAAGACCTTTAGTGTCCAGTATAGACAGAAAAGGAGTATCTAGGTTATAGATTACAGAATTATGTGGAAACCAATGAAATTGTACTAGCTATAACAAATTATATACCACAGTCTTAAACTCTTTGTAGGACTTATGTTGTTGTAAGAGAGGAAATGGCAGTTATTAATAATAATGCAAGGGAATACCAGCCCCAAATTCTTGGAAAGTGTAAATTAACAGTTAATTTATATTGCTTTGTACCAGCTAAATATACCAGCTCTGTATAACAAGAATGGGTGAAGGATCTGCATTTTTTTAACTGACTCAAAAAAAAAAAAAGCATAAAAGACTAGAATTTCCCTCGAAGATACTACAAAGAAAAAATTATCTATGACCTTCCAGAGGATGTTGGGTAACTCGATCAATGAGAGAATAAGAAGAAATGGGTTATGACCTCAGCAAAGGAAATGAGTCCTGGTGGAAGCTTTCTCTAATGCTCACTAATACTCAGGGAGTTCGAGAAACCTGATATCAAAACAGATGAAAGTTTTGATGCTATAGAAAGATACAGCGAATATTTTCTGCCACAGAGGAAGCTGAAAACCTATTTTAGCAGGCAGAGTTGGTGATTCCACACAGTTCTATTTTGCATTTATGTCCAGATCTGCTTTTGAATCAGATCTCAACTTATCATATCACCCTAAATCCCGGGGGAAAATGTGTCTTATTTACCTGAGTATTTATTGGAAACCTTCTATTCTGTGAAGATAATTGTTTATCAGTAGCCAAATAGAGTGTTGGAAAAATAAAAAAGGAGCTAGAGAATAGAGAATTGTATCAAATAAGTGTATTACACACATGGTTTCTACCAAAATTTTTTAAAATCTTAAAAAAATACTGCACATAATTCATAACAGCTTTGTCATGTAAACTGGCACTTCCTCTGCAGATGACAGCTAGTTTCATTAATCTTGGCAGTATTAAGGGCCAATATTTTAAAACAAATTAATGTTCTGGAACACATTCTTCTGCAAGTTTTACAGAAACAGACTTTCAGTAGGATTCCTCTTTTCACTCTTTAGTTTCACTAAACTATTTTAAAGAAGGGAGAGGAGGAGAAGCCCAGTCTTAACTTGGCCATGGCTTCTCCAAGCAAGGAAATACCCTCTTCTTTATCATCTTTCTTTGAAATAAAGAGGTATGAATGGCGAGCCATTAAAGCTTTTCCTTCATTTTTCTCTGAACTAAGTAAATTAGGAGAAGAATGGTGAGAAATTGAAATGTCTTAAAGATCTGAAATTTCATTTGTTTCCTTTCCCAAGAACTTATACACTTCAATTCAAAAACAGTGTCCGGACTATGCCTTCTTTACAGTTGGCAATAACACATAAAACTGTTTGTTTGATGTCTTGATCACAAACAGTGGCTACCTGTGCACAAGGTAGCAATCAGTTAGAAACCCAGTGACAAAGCAGTGCCATCACATTTTGTGGTCAGGGGCATTAAAAAGCCAGCATTTCATTTATTTTCTTCCTATGTGGCTTTTGTTAGATAAAATTACTGATTCAACTAGAGCCTGTGTAGTTAAGAGCCAAATAGTGGAGCTAACTCACAGGAGGTGCAGGTCATGCTGAGGGTGAATGGACAAATAGGAGATAATCTGAGCTTCAGGAACAGTAAATTATTCCCTTTTCACACTACCTATGGCGACCCAGGACAGGTCTAGCAGCTGATGATGTAAGTTTCTCTCAGAAGGAAATTTTTCCGTGCACCGTTGAAGTTGAAAGCCTCTGTCCATGATTTAAGCCTGTAAAATGAAATGGAAGAGCTCCTCCACAAAGGGGAGGGGGCTGCACAGTTTTGATTCTGTCACTTTTATAGCTGCAAAGTGGAACCACGTTGGCTCTGCTGTCTGGGCCTTCGACTCCTCTAAAGACTTGTGTGTCAGGATTTGTTGCACAGTGTGAAAAGCAAACATCAAACCAGCATACTTGTTTGTCAGTGAGCTGATATTAATTAAACTTGTTCAATTTACAGTAATAAAATAAAATAAATTTTTCCAAGTGCCACGGTTTTAAACACAGTCTAGCATCTGAAAAACATCTTGTTTGTTTTGGACTCACACATCCCCACCACAGAGCTGGAATTTTGCTAACAGCTCCTGATACATGAGCCAGAAGGGAGTGGAACTCACTCTGCCTTCACTGCTTTGCCTTTTTCTAGTGCTAGCAAATTATTAAGGGCATAAAGGTATGTGTGTCAGCAAGCCAAGCGACGTTAAACCCTCACCTGGGGCTGAGGAACAAAAAGATGCTGTAATTCACAGCCTTCTTCCTGATCAGGACCATGGTTTCAGGCGAAGTTTGCATTTATATAACATTTAATATCTTGGTAGTTGCCAACTGCAACGGGGTGAAACATTGTATACCAACTGTCAGCCTCATGTGAACATTTAAAAAACAGATGCTAAATCTTTTGAAGTCATTGTTAAGTTTAATGGCTTCAGAAAATCATTACTCAAATCCATTCCCTAAGGTATTTTTGTCAAGTTCCAGAGGACCTGAACTTAAAACAAAATTAAACAGCCCTCCAAGAATTTGTCTGGCAATTAAGCAGATTTTTGCTGAAGTTTTTCTGTGGAATTAGAATCTGATGATTCCTAGAAACTGAATTGCTGAATCCTATCAGGGAATTCTGAACACTCATGGAATGGCCTCCAGGTTTCCTGCTGGTCATACATACTGCATAAAAATGCCAGTTGCCATGTTTTGCATTTTTTGGACATTCCCTCTAAACTATAGCAAAAGCACAATGTGGTAACATGCAGTTAAAAAAAAAAAAAAGGAAGAAAAGGTAGTCTGAAATGATTGATCAGTGGCTACTAATAGCATTTTTATCAATACCCAGCTGATTTTCCTGTTGCTCTTTCTTACATATTTATACAATTTTCACAGTCTGGCAAAAATTTACAAAAAAAGTATCCAAGTGATAGTTTCACAGCAGGTGCTGGATCAAACAGGTCTTGTTCTGTGCCCCCTTGGGAGGCCTACATGGATCACAGGAATCCTGATACTGCCCTTCAGATGACCTGTGGTAAAACTGCGGAAGATATGCTCAGTTTCTTCCAATGAATAAACAAAGTGTACATGAAATATTTGTATAACTATGAATAGGGGGTTTATTTTTCTATATATACTGCTTGCCTGTGTAGTTGATTGAAAATGGCATGAAGTAAATCTTGCCTAATAGATACTTATATAAGATTTTTATTTAAATGTCCAGCAGTGTAAATGTCAACATTTGTACTTTGATTGTTCTATGAATACACTGGTTTCAACTGGATAGTGAGGGAAAAAAAATGCAAGAGTATACGTGGATTTTACAAGGAAAAATATATAGCAGGCTTATAAAGCACAGTTTGTGAAAGTCTTACTGAGCTTTGAAGGCCAAGACCAAAAAATATTCTGTAGATTTTGGACCTCATCCACCGCTCTTAGCTTCAAGCTGCAACTTGGAAACTAAGAGAGGCTTTTTGTAACATATTCATGTCATGTTTAGGCAATGCCAAATTACTTCTCATCGGAGCTGAGGTTTATTGCAGCTGGATTATGATTTTTTGACTGTGCAAACAATGAGATTGAGGTGGCTCTCCTTCCAGAGTCATTAAAATCTTTGTCATGAATTACAAGAATCAGAAATCTGGAGGTGGACTGAAGAGAAACACAGATGAATATTCAACATGCAGCAGACTGCATAGAGCAAACTGGAGCACAGCTTACAGAAGAGAAGTTAACTGTCTGAGCAGAATGCCTAAGCCTTGCAAGAAACAGTGTTGGAAAATCATAAAATGCATCAATAATCTATTTTCATGACAAAAAAGAGTGCAAAATATTAGAAATACTGTTGCCATTATTATTAAAATGCTGTGTGCTGCCACACATGCACTTCTGCAGTAAGCATTTTTTTGTTTGCTCCAAGTTAAGTGTGGCCATCCCAGTTTTGAGTAAAGGTGGTGCAAGTTATCATAAAAAGCCCTGATTTTCCTCCCCCTGAAGCTGGCACCATTCCTGGCTCAGTCTGAGGGGCCCACAGGTGGTGTTAAACAACTGCACTGTATTACCAACAACACAGAACAGGTTTTCTCTCAGAAATGCAACAAAATTAATCAGACTCCCTTAATTTATCCTGATTATGCTCAGACACCTCATTTAAGTAATTAAATCAGGCTGCTTTGCTCTGCAGACTTGCACTGTGGAGCTCTGTATCTCCTTACATCAGCCATGAAGTGAGGAGCTGCAGGCATTGTCCTGGCTGAGGTGTGCTGAGCCTCAGCCAGGGCCAGCAGGAACATGAGGACTGCTCTGATTTACAACCAAAACCAGCTGAAGTGTGGCAAATGGACTTTCTTTAAACCCAAATTGCTTTTATTTGATATGAAGACATATTTCTGTTTGTTTATATTTTTAGAATGATGATTTAGCTAAGCTTTGAAAAAGCCCCCAAATGCTCCAAAAACTTTAGTGTCACATTTTCCAAGCAAAGGCAAGGTAGAGCTGACCCTGCATGCTGACACTGGAGTTTGCAGAGTTAGCTGCACAATCCCCTATGTTACATGAGTACCTCATACACAACATATGATGCTGATCTGAAGTACTGGCTGTTAGCTGTATTATTTCCACATGGAAATGTATTATAACTTTTTTTTCCTGTTGTATGCAGCAAATTTCTCTTTCCTTTGAGGCATAATATATTTTCTTCTCTCTGCCCCGCTCAGGTTTTATTTATCAAAAACATTTTTAATAAATGGGAAAGAAGAAGGGAGAAACCAATCTCTCTCATGGTCCAGTTTTCTGTGAGTCTAAAAGAGATACACACAGCTAAAACAATCAGAAAGAAATAACCCATTTTTATTTAATGAATTACATTTCTTTGCCTGACAGCTGATTGTGATTGTGATCAGTGTATTAGTTATTCAGATTTATTAGTTTTACTGAGATGGAGCACTGGATTTTCTTGGCTGTTCGCCACAGAACACATCTGACTTTGTGTCTACATTTGCACTGTTGAGACCCCAGTGTTGCTGTTATGAGGTAAATTGAGACCTTTTAAGGATGCTCAAACTTAAATCAACTCCAGTATTAAGCAGACATTAGAAAGATTGCCCAATTGCCTTGACTATTTTAAACAAAGTAAGGCAATTCCCAAGATGAACACCTTCATTCTGTCAAAGTTCTCTTAACAGTAAACATAAACCTAAGAAATTATTCCCTGTCTTGTCATGGGGAAAAATAATATTTCTTTTGAACCTATCATTTTCTGATCATCTTGTCTGTAAAGAATGTCTACATCCATAGTTCTTGTTTTCTAGGACAAGAGCTCTTAAACAAGCTGCTCCTCCTCTGATGACCTCTCTTTCAGTGGCACTGCTCTCCCTGGGCTACTTGTATTGATGAAGAGCCAGAGTTGGAGGGTGATACACAACAGGACAAAGAATTGTTCTATAGAACCTGGCTAATAAATCTGGCCAACTCCAAGACTGAAAGTAAAAGTAGCAGAATTAGGCTTCAAAAGGAGCAATCCTACTGAAACTCTATTCTAAATTCTTGGACCTCACATATGGAGAAAAGTTAATAAATGGTAATAAAAGAAATGAAATGGCTTGCTTTAATTTCCTCACGTAACTGAACAATGTTTCCTTTGGGCAGTAGTTATTGCATTGAATCCACAAAGTTATTTTCAGAGCACTGGATGCAAATGCCAACAATGAAATAATAAAACTGAACACTGTGAACACCTTGCTAACCATCTGTAAACCAATTTTCAAAGAGAAAATCACATCAGTAGAATATTTGACCCATACAGGATTTTGCAGATGTTTTCCTATAGCCTTTGGGATCTACCTCATTTCAAGGTCTATATAGTAGAAACAAATTGTGCATTTACTCAGCGAAAGTCTAACTGAATTCCCATAAGAACCTTCAAAGGCTTTTATGTTTGACCAGGCGCTGTGTTCTGCTACTTTGGCAAAGAGGTATTAACAATGACTTGTTAGTAGTAATGGAGCCATACCTTCTCCATATGGGTTCCAACACTTCGAGCTGTATCATCTGTCCATATTTAAAAGCTCCACCTTAAAAAGATGATAAACGAGACCAACTTGACCTGGCCTTAGACCAAGTCATGGATTAAACAATTTCTTTCAGCTTGATTGGGGTTTTATTGAGGAAACCAGCTAAGTAAAAGCTGTTCAGCCACAGTGCTTAAGTATCAAAAGAGTGCATGGAATTTGAAAAACACTGCCAATGTGCCAGCCAGACCCTGAGTTACCAAGAGGACAGAGCCCAGCTGCACAGGACAGACAGCGGTGAACCTTTTCAGGATTCCCTGTTTCCCACAGCATGTGCATCTCTGAAACTCTTAAAACTGTGTGCTCCTGTTCTAGAGCAAAGATGTCAGAGTCTTTGTGTGTGTACTTATGTTTATGTAATCAGAGAGAGGATTTTGTCATTAATTTGTGACGTTACCCCACAATGTTAAACATAAGCAGCCTTTAAGAAGAGTAAGATATGAGTAGAGAAGAGTAGATAAGAAGATAGTAGTTTTTAAGGTGAAAAATCCAACAGGCAATGTAAATGAAGTTTCAATCTTTCATTTATTAATTACTGTTCTATAATTCTCTCTTTTAAGATGCTCTAACGTACTTGGGAGACTTCCATTGTAGGCTTATGGTAACCTGTCTTTAGAATATTCTGCACCACTTTGGGTCAGTGCTGCAGAGTTTGTGCCTGCCTCTGACAATGGGTTGAAAGGAGAGTTTAAAAACCCTAAACAGCAGTGATGAGTATCAGTGTGCTAATGTGATTGCAGAGATGTTTTCATTCAGTTTTTGGCTCTGTCTTGGTATGTGAGGGATTATCACACATACAGCATGCCTTTTCTTTTTAATTGCCACGAGGTTTTTGCCTTAACGATACCTTCTGCTGTCTAATGAGTTTATTCTTTCACACATTATTGTTGCACATGTTCAGTGCAGGCAATCTGTATTGCTATTTTAATAAAAATAACAACAAAAGAAAGAGCAAAGTCGGGGCTCGAGGAGCACACAGCATGTCACTCTGTACAGCTGGTCTAATCTGATGCTCAGCATTGCCATAGCAACAACACCAGAGGAGAGCAGGGGAGGCTGGAGCCTCCTCCTCCTGTTGATCACAACCCATGGCTCCTAACGCAGAACCAGCACCTACAGGATGTGATTTCCACCACTTTTTCAGCAAAAAATAAGACCCCAGACTTTACCCCTTCTTAATGTTTTGAAATTCTGTGTAAGTGGAGTCAGCACAAAAACGTTCATCAGAACAGAATTTGTTTAGGAAATTGTTTCATTGTTCAGATTTGTACTTTTTAATCATTCATTAGAGAAACTGTAATTTTTATTATTTATGTTAATGATTTCACTAGCAAAAGATTTATTCTGTTAAACATAAGAACAATCCCAGGCAAGAAACTACTCAAAGGGAGCAAGAAAGATTTTGCCCTGAAGAGACTATGATCATTCTCAGTCTTCAAAGTGGAAATTACTTCAACATTTTTTTTACTACAGTATTTTTTACTTCAAATTACTTCAATATTTTTCTGATAGACTGTAATTAGAATCTAAACTTCTCTCAGAAGGGGAGGGAAAGAGGTGATTCTTCCTCTTTGATTAGTATTGATGAGGCCACATCTTGGATGCTGTCTCCAGTCTTGGGTTCCCCTATTCAGAGTAGTGTCAGGAAGTGAAAAGCTACTCAATCTTTAAAAGGATGATATTGTGTCAGAATGACTTCAATTGTTTAATTTTGGGCAATGCAAACAAGGTTAGTTGAAAAGGAAAATGATTAATGGATGCTCATTTGTGCCAGCCATTGAAAATATATTCCCACAATCGTTTTCATTCCAAAATCCAAAGATTTAGATGTCCACTTCATGCCACTTAAACGTCACCACTTAAAGTAATCACAGCAAAGATTCCATCAAATGTCCTCAAACTGTGGTACATCATTTAGCCCTGCTGTGCTATGAATATTACCTGGCAATGAAAAGATAGAACTTGTGACCTAAAGATTGACCCATCTGCTATTCATTTAGCCTTGGAAAAAAGTAATTCCGTATCAGAAAAACAAAACAAAAAAAGGAGAGAAAATTGCAGTTTGAAACCGTACCACTGATAGGGTGATTTAATTTTCTAAGTGTATTGAGTTTGCTTATGATCAGAGACTCAGCTTCATGTTTGTAAACTAATATTGAAATATAACTGAAGGCGTAAGTAAGTTTAGTTTCTTTCCTGTTTAGTGAATCCCACCTGTACCTTTGTGAGCTGAAAATCTAAAAAAGTCTGATTGTGAATAAGAGAAAAAAAGATCTGTAAGGTATTAAATTTATGATGATCACCTTCTGTCTGCATAATGGAATTTTCCAAAGATGCTTGGCAAGTGAAGGATTTCAGAGCTGTTGAATTCCACATATATCAGCTGGAGTCTCTGGTTGACAAGCCATGTTCCATCCTTATGTAACAGCGTCCAGAACTGAAACATTCCATGCTGATCTTCATTCTGTTAGGGAAGGTCAACCAAGGCAAAGCCAGTCCCCAGATTCCTGGACAGGAAAAACTAAAGGAAGGTCTCTTGGCCTCTCTGTAGCTAAGCCTTCAGAAACTTTATTGTGTTTGGTGTCCTGTCCAAGATCACTTATAGTTTAACTGACTTGCTCTCCTCCTTGTTTCAATTATGAAAAACACCTTTGAATCTCCTAAAAGGTGAAGTACTATTTTTAAAGATTTTGCAATTTGTATGTATAAGGATTTTCAAGTCTTTATCCTTCTTCCTTCTCTTATAATGGGACACATAGTCCTTGATATGAAGAAACCCCTAGGACACCCAGCTTTTCATGATGTCTGGCAAACCTCCAAAGTATTTCAGCTTCTTTACAACAAGAAATAAGCTTTCTGATGAAACCCATCTTTTTGGATGTAGCGAGCAGTTTATGTGGCAAAAATCTGCTCTTCCCTCCAAGACAGGAAATACAGAAATATACTCTTCCCTCCAAGATAGATTAGTTCCACAGTTATGACTTCCAGTATTATTATTAATAAGGCATGATGTTGATCATCTTCTTGTCTCTTATTTAAACAAGATGGCTGTACAGTTCTTTCTAGTACAGCTTTGTGCTCTTTTTTTTATTACGTAGAATCTGTTTCCTGAATACTTATTTCTTTACATATCCAAGCACTGCGTTAAATTTCAAACTGCCATCTAATATCATTCCTTGGGAAAATTCTTGTAAAGATTCTCTGCCATTATATCACCTGAAAGAAATAACAGAAAGAGCCAGGGCTGAAAAAATCCCATTCCTCCAAATGACCACATATCTGGGAACACAAACATCTTTAAATGATGTTTGGAAATTGAATTAATTTAATTTTTCTCTAGAATTAGGAGGGATCCATTTTGCCCGTACGGCACAACCCACTGAAACTTGAAGTTCAAAATACAATGCTACATCAGGCACAAATGACAGTGTGTCTGGATTTGGAGGAATGCAGATGAAAGCTATAATTTCTACCATTTGAGCAATGATGTGGGGTCTGTAGAGCTTTGGACTCTAATGATCCAGATGATTGTCTGGATTCTGTTTCAACACAGTCTGGAAATGCAGAGAAGAAGGTCTCAAACTGCAAACTCCCAGTTGTGAATATTATTGCAAAGTGTTACTTCCCTGGATTTGTGATGTGTGAGATGATAGTGAAGAATATAGAGATATATTCTCCTTTGTCATCTCTACTTACCTGTAGTTCTGTATTAGATCAATCTCACTGTGCTTGCATTTTATCTCAGTGGTTATAACTGTAAGAAGTTACAGACTCTATTAAACAACTTCATGTAGTTCTTTAGGTTTTATATTAAAATTTATTCTACTAGAACTATTTTAATAATTTCTTTCCTTGTGAAATCAAAGTGTTTCTCCCCACCTTATAAATTCTGACATGCTGCATTTAGCATGTCAGCACTCTGAGCCTCAGGTGACATGTGTGCAGATAAACAACATGGGTTGGTCACTCTTGTACTTGACACAGTGCACAGATCAGAGTCCACACTTGAGTTGCCACTTACACAGGATTATCACTCAGTTTGGACTCACAGTATCCTAAGCCTCTTTCTGAAGGTCAAATCTGGTTTTTCTTTGTGATATGTCAGAAAGATTTAATAGCATCTGTGTCCAAAGGGGAGTTTCTTGCAAAACCAGGCCTGAATTCACTTCTAATTGTTTCTGTCTGAAATTCAAATAATTTCTCAACTTCTCTTAGGAAGCATACGGTTCCAGTGTGGGGTAATTGTTTTCCATCTGGACACTGTCTGGTGGTGGTATTTGCTGTAGCTATAAGTAAATAAATGAAAGAGTCAAATAAATGAAGACATCTGTAAATAATTTATTTGCTGATTGATGGCTGGTAAATAAACTCTAGCTTCTTTATTTGGTTAGATTCACAATCAAAATTGTGGAGTGAGTTACACACCAGCTTACTAGAAGTTTGAAGTTCAAAGGTAGGCTGCGAGAAAACCTCTAGAGATTCCCAGAAACACCAAAGAAGTGGCAGACAAATTCCAGTTAATGCTGCCTCTGACCTCAGCAAGCCCCTCGCTGGAGCACTTTAAAGCATGCTAAAGCCTTTCCTGAAATCCTGCCCTGATTACCTACCTGCCCTCTGTTTTGATCAGCTCTCCATAGCCAGTCTTTCAAGGAGAAGAGTGATATGGCAACCCAGAGGAAGTTCACTTTAAAAACTGATGATTCCGTCAAGGACAGACGGGAGTAAATAAAGCAGAGAAGGAAGAGGGCACAAAAAATGAATGTTGTTCTAGCTCTGTGGAGACTTACAAGGTTCGACTCAGTGTCTGCACATTTTCAAGGCAACATTTTTTCTTTCCCTACTTTGTCCATGTGAATGCTCAGTAATGCAAAAATGATCATCTGAACATTCTTATTAGTCTTATTGATATGTGCTTTCACACTAAGTGGAATATTTCTGCTCATGAATATGTTGATCTATGTATTGCTAAGGTTCATTAGAAGAGGGGAGCTCTGTCAGAACTCTGTGAATGGGCAGCCTTGTATCCGAATACTTCAAACCCATCTTTGGAACACTTGCACTGAAGTAGCAAAAATGCCCATGAAATATGACTTTTTAGCTTGAGCATTCTCACACCTACTGGACTGAATTTCAAACAGGACTCATTCAGATGTCAGACTCTTCCAATTAAAAACTGTGCTTGGCTAGCTAGTTAGGTCATCATTACACACTTTATGGTGTGGGCTGCAAATTAGCTACTCAAAGTCTACAGTTCAAAGGATTTGCAGGCCTAGAATTATTCACTGAACAAGATTGTGAATAATTTCAAATAATGAATAAATTCAATATACTTTTTGTTCTGTCCATGCATAGCCTCTGAAGAGGGAGAGAATAAAAAGGGAAATCAATCAGATAAATTATTCATCGAGAATTATTTGTTCAGCTCTAATGCTTATGTACTTAGACAATATTTTCATTGGAACAGACTCTGAAGAGCTCTTCAGCCTGCATATATCTCAGCTACAATTCATCTGTAAAAAGTATTGAGGTTCTTGTTAAATGCAGATGCCTAGCCCTAGCTGTAGACAGTAGGATTTATCTGATTTCATTTCCAAGTTCTTGACTAAGTTTAGGTACTTCAAGAATTATTTAACAGGAATTGTTTTTGTGAAAGTAGTTCCTTGTCATTGTCTGTGTCTGCATTCAGAAATAGTTTTAAGTGATCATCCCAGTTCTACTTCATTCTGTTACTGTCTGATCTGGCTATTTCCAGTACAGTGTGGCAACTTGGATGTTTTCTTTCAGGAATTAAACATTTTCATTTTATAGTTAAAGAAAAATACCAACATAAAATCTAATCCTATTGGAAAAACATTATCCTATTGGAAAAGTTATGCTCATCTTGGCTCTGCCACTGACTTACCATCATCCAGTGACAAAGTTCAGGTTTTTACACTATCATAAGATGTTGTGCTGACATCTTTCACTTATATTGATGTAAGAATTTGGAGAAGGATTATCTTTTATTTTATAATGTACAGAGTTTAACACAGTAGGGGCATAATCTTGATTAGGGCCTCAATGTGGTACTGTAATAGAGTTAATAAATAATACTTGACAGCAGTCTAAGGATGGAGGTATGGAAGGAAATGAGGCATAAATTTTGAATAACCCTTAATTCAAATATCATAGATGCAAAGGAAACCACAAGGTAAAGTCAAACTTTGTTTCACAGGACAATTCCATTATCTGTGTGACAAGAAGAAATACAGTAAAGCACATCTCTATGGTTCTACAGACCAGAATGTCTGATGTAAAAATATTTTTCTGTGAAGTTAATAGTCCAATTAAAGTATAAGGCTCTATTATTGCCCCTTGCTGGTCCCTTTTTTGATTATTGTATATATTGCTTAATTTATCTATTGGCTCCTTATGAATCTTCATTTAATGAAAGACATGCAGAAATATTGTCTGGCTAATATGTTATGAATTCAACTCTTCCCTTATTTGCCTAATATCTAGGGGAAAAAAATTAATATATTATTTTCTTATTGCTTTTTTCTTCCTATTTTTTGCAATTCAGTGTATCAAGTTGGTTTCTGTTATTCCATTAAATAATTTCCCAAGATTTGCAAAAGTTGAATTTGAAAAATAGAGAAAAAAAATACTTTTAAAGTATATAATTTCCTGCAAAACAGAAAGTAGGTGTTTCCTGTTAAATATGCAGTAAAATGTTGAGTTTTTGCATAAATGCACAGCTGGTAGTACTCAGGTCATGCTAACATTAGTATGAGGTTACTGTGGGAACTCGTTTGTGTTTCAGTGCAGTTGGCAAAACTGCAGTCATGCCCATTTAACAAGCACTAGGTCGTGTTAATCAGTAGTAAACTGCACTTACTTATACAAGAATTTTGAATGAAATCAGATCTAAAGTTCTCCAACTGTTCATCAGGCATTTAACAAACACTTTCTTCCTCGTTCTTGCCAAAATGTTTTAAATTTTTTTCTTTTTTTCTTTTTTTTCTTTACTAGCTTTCTCCAAATCATGGATGGAAGTGTAGTCAGTTCCATGTGTAGACTGATACACAGAAATCATCTGGTTTAGGCTGCACACATTGTGCATGACTATTTCACTCTGACTTTGCTTCACCAAGGCAATTTCACAGTGGGAAATCTAGAAAAAAGGCCCAAACAAGGAAAAAGATAACACAAGACACTTTAAACTAGAACAGACCAATTAAAAAACATATTAAGAAGCAGTTAAGGCTCTGTAGTTGCTGCATACAGTATTCAGCAGGGAGTTGGTGTCCTGGGTCTTTTTTCTCTTTTTCTTGGTATCAGTTACTGTAAGCACCTGAGGAACATCACAAACAGCAGAGACAGCTCCAAAAATGCTGGAAAAAAATCTGAGTGATTTTTCTGCATAGCAAGAGCCTGAATTTGTCGATTAGTTCCCTGCAACTGTGCTGTCTGTGAGCAGATGGAGTGAGTAGATTGGTTTTAGTTCAGTGCTGCTCTGCAGGGTGAGGGAACAGGCCCTTTGTGGGAAGCAGTGCTGGAAGCTGAGGTGAGCTCAGAGCTGGTGGAGTAGTCAGTCCTGGCCATGAAGGGCTGCCCAGGTACATCCCATCCACTGCTCATGGGAAATGAATGAGAAAGGCACCGAGGAACCCAAAACTGGGCTGTTCTCCAAAGAGCTCATCCCGGTCTTCCTGGAGTACCTGGGGGACAAGTCACCAGCTTTAACCAGGGCAGGATTAGATGCTAAAACCAGACTTCCCAGTCTCACAATGAAGGTCACACCAAGGGCCAAAGCACAACACTCGTACACAGATGTTTGACACAACATTTCTGCATGATCCACCTTGGAGGAGCCAGTGCAAAACTTGCATTTTTGCCAGCTGTGATCCAGCTGTCTGGCCAACAGACTGCCACTGCTTCTGTTGTCAAGGGATGTTTGTGGCTGCAGAAGAGGTTCCAAGGTTTTCTGTGAGAGAGTGACTGCAAAGGACCCGGTTCCACAGCACACACTTCACCAATTTGGACATAAATTCTGTTGGATCTGGGCCCACAAATGCAAGTTGTGTCTTTAGTTCTGGCTGGTAACTGGGATGGAATCAATATTTTTCCTGAACCGGACACATTGGTTGATGATGCAAAATTGAAATTTCTAAGCCCATTCCAATTCTAGTCGCACATTCAAAGTATTGTTAAGGAAGTGTTTAAAACAGCTCAGCATTGTTTTGTAGTAATAATTTTGTTTTAAAATTATATTTCAGCTGCTATGATACCACTGAAACTTTGAAAAAGGTCCTTTGTGTGTGGCCCTGATGTGTAGGTCCTGCAATAGTGCTTTCATACTAGAATTAGATATTAGCTGTCTAAAGATTACAAAGGTGTTTAGGAGCTGAATGAAAAAGAAGATTATTTGTATTTCAATATTTGGCAGCTTGGTCAGTGTAGGCAAAGGGTGTTTGTCTTCAGCAGAATGAAAAGATCCAACATTACCCAGTGCAAATCACTCAGGAACAGAAATCAAGAAACAAAAAATTTCTTACTTTAAATCAAAATGCAAAAAAGGTAAAGATTTGTTTGTCAGAGACCCAAGAAAAAGACAACAAAAAATACATTTTTAAATCCACCATGGGAAATTAATACTGAGGTGATTTTCAGGCTAAGGCTGGGAGCATAGCAATGCCATTTTAGAATAAACACCAAAAACAGATGCCACAATTTCATAAAATAAACATGCAGTGAAAGGGTAACACAGACATTAGCAGCAAACTGAGCCAGTAGCCAATACAGTATGATGAGAAGGAGTACTCAGTATGGTGTGATGTGCTGTAGAAGCCATTAGCCATATGGTACCTTGTGAAGAGGGCCTTTGTGACTAAGTAACAGTTGTATGTTATGTGGTTTATAAAATAATTATGCAATGGCAAGCAACTCTTTTATAATTATTGGCTGTTTCAAAATATTTCTGCTAATCTGGAGGCATTTACTAAGTTGATGGATGCAGGCAGTCTGCTTCCTCTGTCTGCATGTTTATGGATTGTATGGAGCATCATCCTACTAAAGGCAGTGACCATGTAAAGCTTGGCCACTAGAGACTGTATTTGTTTTTCTTTTTCTGAAAACTCAGGGAATATCCATGTGAATACATCATAACTTGGTGGGACAGCTGCCAAGGAAGGGCCCAGTAGTTATCCTTCCATTATTCACTGGCACTTCTTTGTTACCCTTCTTTATCCATTGATATCTCTGGAAATTGAGTGTATCACCAGAAAACCCTATTGCTCTGTCACTGTTGATGGCATGACTATTTCAGCAGATTCTGTTTTTTTATACTTTGCTGTGTCTTTCATGCTTATATTAGAGGCCACAAAACTATGAGCAACTGAAGAGCATGAAAAAAATTCTTTGGTTTAACCAACAAGAAGATGGCACTAATGTCCTTTTCTTTTTCTACTGCTCCTCAAGCAAGCATATGGAAGATAAGCGTCTGTTAGACATTTGTACATTGCAGCACTTTTGCTTTGGAATGGGAATAAAGTAATAAAGAAATAAGGTTTTGGGGAAACTCTTCAGCTACAAAATTTGCTGGCAAGTGAGACTTGGGAGCCAGAGTAGGTAGAGGCACCCAGCTCCTGGCTGTCCAGCTCTGACAGTGGAAGGTGGGAGGGTCCTGTGACCCTGCAGAACCTGGATCAGCTGGCTGGGAACAAGGCAGGGCTGTGGGTCTGAACAGCTGGGACATCAAATGTAATCCCCAGAAGTCAAGCAAGATGCACAACCTGGAGAGGTCCACAAAGCAATTCTTCCCTTTCTATCCCTTTGGCACATGCTGCAGGCCACAAAACACTTCCCATCTTCCCCCAGTAAACTTTAGATCCAGCGTAAAAGACCGACTGTAAAATACGACAGGAAGAGCACAGGAGAGATCAAGGGCTGCCAGTATAAAGGTCTTTGAATATCCTCTGTCTGTCCCACCCACATGGGTCAGCTCTAGCTTGGTCCTGGAGACATTACAGATCAAACATGATTTTTATGATGTACATGTGGTGTATTGCTGTGAGTGCTCTAGAACAGCGCTGGGATAATCTCTCTGCAGCAGGGACAGATCCATGTGTCTTTCCAGCTCTGGAGTGGCTGGTCAGTTGATGACAGTGCAGGTAACTGATATGTGTTGTTAGAATTGCACTAGTCTTATAATAAGGAAACATTATTAGAAATGCTGCAAACTGCATCTGCTAAGAGGCTTCTGACAAGCCTTCAGTGCACTAAAATGGAATTCTGGTCTATTCTGCAAGCAGTGCAGGCACAATGAATTTTTTTTTGCTATGTCTAAAAATATTTTGCAAAGCTGCAATCCAATGGCATGATTTAAACAACATTTCAAATTCTGAAAAGGAATGGGTTGTTAAGTATAATACAGGATATACATTAGAAAATTTCACTATACAGAGTAATATATACATATATACACATTTATACTTTTTTTTAACAAGAAAAAGGCCATTGTTCATCAATGATAGCAGCTGGCATGACTGCTGAACCAGTTATTTTATTTTATCTGGTATTACTAGGGAAGATACCACTTTCATTTTTGCCAGCATTTGTAGTGTAAATGAGGAGCAACCTATCGTAAAATGTTGCTACTGAGATCAAAGGAAGCAGTCCTTACTACCAAGCTAAAATCATTCTGGGGAAATGTTTTTGATTATGGTTAATGATGTAATCAAGCCACTAAACTGCCTAGAAGTTGGAGTTGCAGCAGGCGTACAGCCTGCCCATTACAGAGCACCCAATCGACAATAATTCCGAGGGGAAAAGGTGTGATGGAGCAAACAAGGCGCCAGCTAAATGTTTACTCTAATGGCACACAAAACTGGACAGATTTGATTAGAATACTTATGCCCGTCTTCTTAGGAGAAGAAAACTGAATCGCTGAAGGTTTAGCACAGAAAAAAAAAAAAAGCCAAAGAGCCAAAGGTGGAGAGGAAAGGACCAGAAAGGTAATTTTTTAACATCTTTGATTTCTTTCTTTAAAGACCAATTACTTTCCTGTCCCCTGTGGGAGAAAAACATTCTTTTTCTTAATAGCAGAATCATTCTAAGACTTCTCTGATTCATTTTATATTTAGCAGATTACAGTTTTGGAGTCATCAGTAGGAGAGAACCCAGCAAACTGACAGACCTGAAATCATGTCCTTTGATTGTAATTGACAGGGAAAGCATTTAAGGTAAAGAAAAAAAATATTTTATTCATCTTTGATTACACTGTGATGTGATTTGGTGACATAATACAGCTGTGAACTGTGGCAAGAAAGGCAATAATTCCTACTTGAGGCTTTGACATGATGTAGCCCTTTAGTCTTCTTCAAACCAATGCCTCCAGCTACAATAGTGCCCTTGATGGAGTCTAGACAAATAGATGCACAGACTGTTGCAATTAAGGAGGCAAACAGCTTTAAAATAGCATTTCTTTAGGCCACGTATTTTTGTATTAAATGGTTAAGCTGACACATATTTTTATTTACCAAAATTAAATCTAGATTATCTATTAAATAATCAAGCATTGGATAAAAATTATTCACTTCAGGAGGGTTTTAAGAGTACCATGAATAGAAACTTTTTGAAATCTACAAAACTGTTGAATGAGAAGCACCTACTAGAAGTGAAAGGTGCATTTAGTGAATTCTCATGAAGAGGCTCTGAGGACTATAAATGTCTTGTGGACCTCTTAACTTTTAAACTTTTTTTCTTTGTATTTAATTGTCAAAATATCACTTTAATATTCCTAACAATTTACTGTGTTAGGATCTTCAAAAATACTTAGCATCTCCTGGTTTACAAAATCCTTGGGCATCTCTGAGACATTTCTTTAAGAAATAATATCAAGAAAAGTAAAAAGAAATTCAGGACAATAAAAATTTTATTACCAAACTTTAGCTATCATAGGAAAGCAATTTCATGTACTCTGTCTGTGTGCTCTTGGAGTCTGGCTTACATCAATCACCTAATTAGGACTGACCTAGATAGGAACCTACCTTAAACCTACCTTTAACCAGGGGTTAAACTGGGTGTCCAAAGGGAAGTATGAGAAGTCACGTGTCCCCCGTTGTGCTGAAGTTTTTCACAGTGCTGTTCCAGGAGATTTAAAATGTCTTTCTCATTACAGAAATGTTTCCTTACAACTACAAGATGTAGGCAGTAACTTTGAGATCACCTATTTCGTCATTACAATATGTGTTGGTCACTTCCAAAAGTAAAAGTGCAATTTCAGGATCATGGTCATAGTAATTCTTGCAAATGATTGGATTCCTGCTAGCACTCTGGGCTTTTAGACATAAGCAGTTAACCTAGGGCAATAAAGAAAATGTTATAAAATTCTGTCACATCCTCAGGATGTGTGTTACAAACATTTGAAAAACAAGGGATCTGGTCATCCTCACCGATATTTTCTGATGAAACTGCAAATCCAGCAGCACCCACAGAATACAAAACTCATTATTCATGCCACTTCACATGTGTCTTTAAAAAGTTATTTCTAAAATACTTTGTGAAAGTCTTTGTGTTTTCTGATTTAACCTACTGTATGTGGTTATGAAAATAAGGTAGCATAAAGCATATGTTCACAGAATAGTGCTATTTCATAAGAAGAAGCCCCAAGATGCATCACCACACAAAGTTACTCACCATATTATTGTATTTTGAGTGTGTAAAAGACAGCTCTGAATCACTGTTCTTAGGCAGCAGGAGCAGCTGCATGGACTGTGTTTCCTGTTACACCATGGACCAGCTCCATCACACAGCAGCACAAGCTGGGCTTCCTGAATCTCTTCCATGTATAATTGTCCCATGTCTGAACTCCAGGGACCAGTTCTATCAATGATACAGTTCAAACCCCCTGCCCTATATACAGACATTGCCAAAACGTTTTTAGTTCAAATAGCGATGAGGAAACCAAACAAACACCACAAACGTACACTAATCCATCAAAAAGCAACTGGACACTGTTAGGAATGGTCCCTAGATATTATTGGTTTTGTGCCTAATTCCACAGTTATACAAAACACCAACATCTTTCCAGGTGTACTCTTTTATGACTTGGGATGTTCAGAACTTCAGATATAAAATGTTGTCAAGGCAAAAATGAAAAACAATAAATGCCATTAGAGGACTTCAGGTGAGCTGAAAACAGTAATGCTAATTTCAAACTCCTAATGAGCAACACAATTTAATGACAGCATTTAGGAATTACTAAAAGCAGGGTAGTATCTGCATTCTGGAATTAGCCTTTCAATGCTCCCAGGCCTAAAAAAGGTAAAGTAGTACACAGGCTTGAATGTCTTACTATTTTCTTTTTTTTTTTTTTTTCTGTTTGGTCATTGATATTACAGTTTCCAAATGCTGAACCAAACCCCTGTGACAGGGGACTTCAGCCTGAACACAAATACTAGGACAAAAGAAAAATTCAATATCTAAGAAAAACATTTAATGACCCCTACAGGTTTTGTGTTCACACAGAATTGGATGCTAATATTTTTACAGTGCTGTACTCTACCTATTGCCATGAATAGGCTTGGAGATTCCAGTTAGCACTCATGAAGGAAATTCCACTCACAAGGAGGTATCTCACTTTACTAATAGTGTTGCAAAATTTGACAATTATATATTAAAGTAAGACATACTGATTAAACTATATTACCATATTTATTATCTGTTGCATTTTTTAACAGTCAGCTTTCTGTTTTCTTTGCAGTACCAAGTAAAGAAAAAAAACCCCTAAAAATAAATTTCTGATGAAATTTATAAAGTTATAGTTAAAGAAACATTATCCCTAAAATTACCATTTGAATGATAAGCAATTTTGGGAGTAATTATAGTGCACACTCTACATTCAATGCATTCTGATATATGGATAATTACTCCTGGTAATATGTGTTAGTTAGATTTTATAACAACAATAACAATTTATTGCAAAATTAATTCCTTGGCACAATTTAACATTTATTGATGTGAAGTCAAAGTGAATTGATTTTATTGCAGACCACTTGTGATACGTTTTCCCTATGCTCCTGCCCTAATTGGTTATTATAGGTCATTTTGGTATTTAGTTTTAAAAATAAATTAATTTGGTACCAAGGTGCATTTAGTAAAATGGCAAGATATTTACAGCTCATGTGGTTTTATTTAAATAAAAAATGGTAAGGTAATGCAATCATCTTTGGTTATAAAGTGATGGATGAATTGAAAACATTTCTGAATCAGGTCAATGGTAGTGATGATTAGTGCATTGTTAATCAAGTTGCTGAGATTGCTATCAAAAGCTTTATCTCTTTCACTCAGACTGGTGAGAGGATCATGAATATTAAACAGATTCAAATAGATCTGCACTCATGTAATATGGAGCACTACAAATGAAAAGGCTAAATGAACCCAGACTGTGACTTTATGCACTGATATATCTCTTAACCAAAGAGGAATGTCTAATCCATTTCTGTACTTGTATGAGACTACATACATTGCAAGAATACAAAGACAAAGTATTTCATGTACCATATTCATTTTATGGGGTAAGTACTTATTTACAGCCCTATCCATGTGAAGGAAAAATAGTTGTGGAAAGGTTTGTCAGGATTGAAACAATACTGCTATAGGCCAGATTTTAATTCCTACAGTACCAGTGAAAATCCAAATAGTGTACTTGAAATCAGCAGCCTCGTCTCAACTACATTGCCCCTATTTTATTATTGTTGACTTACTTGAATTTATGCTTTAGGCTGGCATACAGTTTAATTATATATCTGGAATCATTTAAATAACTTCAAACCTTAGAGGAAATGTAACAATTAATGTATGTAATCACAAATGTATGGTGCAAATAAGTGGACAGTGGAGGCCTGAAAACTTCACACATGCAGGTATGTGCTTAACTGAGTGCTCCTGAGAAACTTCATGGAAGTTCAGCTGGATTAACCAGGGACACAAGGCTGAACTGCTTCTATTCTGCAGGTACAAGGCCTTCACTAAAACCGGGTCTTTGCAATCCAATATACAGAACTAAAATCCCAGATGAACAAAACAGACTGAAAAATCTAACCTTGTGCTTGTGTCTATTTGATAAGTAACATGTTAGAAAGAAGCCAGAACAGATCAGATGTCAGCAGCTGCCTTGCCAGGGAAAGATACTGACTCTAGACTGAGTTCTTAAAGCTGGCTTAAATAAGTTTAGAGGCTATTTAATCTTACATGAGTGTAGAGCCTGTACCTTTGCAGTACAGCAGTCTGTAGTGCAAACAGAGCCTTGGATTGTCCCAGATGTGCTGCTTTTCATAAGCAATGAAATAGGAATTCAAACCTACTCATGACTGCTAACTATGAGAGGTAAATTCTTATAAAGTTACCATTTTAGAGACAAGACTAAGGCTCATGAGGTAATAGCAATGCAGTCTGAGATAGTAGCCTCTCTATGAGTAGTTTTCAATACACTGTGGTCATTGCTAAAAATACTCTTTTTATTGGTATCTAGTTAAAGGGATTTATATAGAATTTTGAAAATTTTTACTGATGCAACAAGCAGAAATACTGAAACTTTAAAAGTTCTTGAAGATAATGTTTGTTTTGCACCTGCACCACAAAAACAAAGCCATTTTAAAGAGGAGGAATGTATACAGACAAATTACATAGCAAGTGTGTGACTGTACTCAAACTCATGTAGTATTAGATTAGCAGAGCTTAAAAACAGCATAATAAAACCATTACTTGTCTTTGTATTTCACACACAACCATGGCTTCATCGGTATAGGCCATAGGAATTAAAAAATAAGGCAGAGAAAATATGAGATTACAGCTTCTGAATCTGAAAATTTACCTTTTAATCTGAGAGAGGCAATAAATGAAAACCATCCCTGGTCAGAGCTGATCCTGCTGATTTATGTGGACCACCCTGAGCACAGCGCAAGATGAAGACCACCAAAGTCACTTGTTACGGTTAAACTGCAGCGAGTCAGAGTCCTGCATCCCTCTGTGCCTCTCTCCTGTTTAGTCTCTTCCCAGCACAGAGCCTGCCACCAGTGACCCCCCTGCCTGCTGGAGTGGCTTTGTTGCACTCCAACACTGTACTGTGTGAGCACATTCCAGGCTGGAAAAGTAAACACATTAAAAAGCGCCGTAGCTCTCTCATCACCTCCTCGACAGCAGGATTTTTTATCTTTTATTCTCAGGGAAGACCATATTAAGGGGTGGATTTTATACTTTGATCTGAAGAAGCTGGGATTCCCAGAAGAGCTCATCTCTTTGAGGATGGAGACACATTGTGGGTGAGTGGTCAGGAAATCTCTGCCTTCCATAGTCCTAACTTCAGTTTTTATCTTTGACTCTAGAGCGCTCAGTGGACCGAAGATCTCTTGGGAGGTCATCCATAGTAGCTTAGGCTAATCTGATGGATGGCTTTGAAGTTGAGGAGTAAGACCTATAATATAACCAGATATTCGATGAAGAGTCAGGCAGACATAATTGTAGCTTGTCTTTTTAAGTCAAATTCTAAATTTTAAGTAGCTGGAGCTATTCAGGTAACCTCTTTATTGGCTGCTGTAACACCAGAGCCTTCAATGAATTTGCCCTTTTTTTACCAGGGCTGGATATAGTCCAAAGCATGCCAGTTTTAACCCCCGAGATTTGAATTCTAGATCTGAACCAACCAGCAGGGCCTCACTCATCTGCATTCTCTCCCTGTCACCTGGTAGACTCTGTTCTAATTGTGGCACAATTGTGTCACCATGCACCTGAACCTTAAAAAAACAAAGACACTTAAAAATGAATCAATAAAATTATGAAAATAAAATGCGACGAGTTTTCTACATATAAGATGCATTGCAGAGAGGGATACAAACGCATTAGACAATAAAAAGCAAACACGAATGAAATGCAGGCTTTGGCACTTCAAACTCCTGTGCTGAAAAGCCCTCTGTCCTTATTGCTGGCTCTTAATTAGCTGTGAGCTGACTGAAATTAGTCAATCTCACTGTTTTGTGTGATCTTTCTTATGGGGATTACCACAACCATCCCTGTAACTGCATGTGAGGAACTACACCTACCATTACTATATACAATATATATATAAAATAAAACATGATTTTTTTTTTTGCCTGATTTATACTGGTGCCTCACTTATTCAGAAGTTTAAATCAAAGTAAACTCTGCTAAAGTTGGCAGAATTAAGGCAATGTAAAACTGATGTACATGAATGGGAGGAATTGCATGCCCAGTCTAGAACATGCTAAATTAACATTTGTGTGCTATTCTGCCTGAAGAACACTTCTGGCTCCTAAGTGCTGAGGTATTTGAAGTCTTACTGCAAATCCACAGAGCAAGAGCTGGCTTACATTTAATCAAAGAGTGGAAATAGATGTTGAATACAGAAGCAGCAGTGTGCAAGAGGAAAAGGAACGGAGGGAACTGGTATGACAGTTCCTCAAGGCAGCCAGGACCATCTTGTGTGTTTCTGGTTAGAGCTGTGTTTTAGTGTGTCATTATTTTAAATCAGCATGTTTCATATATTTGACTAGGAAAAAGCTCAAAAACTCCTCTGTGTCCTGCAGAGGGATCTTAAAAGATGAAGAACAAAATACTCACAAATCTAAACTGAGAAGAAGGATTATTAGAAGATGCAGGAAGTTGATATTCAGTCAAATCACAGCCCTACAAACATTTCAGAATTTCTTTGAAATCACTACAGTCATCTACCATTCTCAAAGCAATGCCAGTGTTGTTAAACAAAGCATTTCACAAGATGTTGCATAATTATTACAGTCTATCATTAAGCATCTTTGGACTAAAGGTATAATCTGGCATAAAATAACAAAGCACCATGGATGAATGAAATTTGAATGGCTGATACTGAGAGCTGAAGTTATATATTCATTTTCCAAATTGCATATTGCTCAAGTAAATCTGATTCATTCTCAAGGACCAAGTTCCACTCACAGAGAAGAGTCTGAGTTTTAAAATTTTTCACAAAGAAACAAATGGCATAACTAAAGGAACAAACAGCATAACTAAGAAAATTAGTTATGTCTTCTAAATGGAATTTCACTAAAAATATACTGCTCTTGAATTTCAGAGGGAGCATTTTCAGAGGAATTGGCTTCATAAAGGTGAAAGATTGGATGTAATGAGTGGCACTATCAAACTTCAGCTCATACTTTTTTATGACATATCAGTATTCAAAAGATCTAGAACACCTGTGAAACCCCTCAAATACAGTGGCATGTGCTAGTCAATCTTTCTGAAAAGTATATCTCAGCAGTGCAGCAAGACAAATGATTTTTAATAGTTTCTTTGGATGGAAGTGTCAAAAGATTATGCCACATAATGTAGTTCTAAAACTTTGCTTAAAAATAGGCACGTAATAAGTTCAGAGCTTTATGTAGCTTATGACTTGGCCAAGTCATTGCACTCTGAGAAAATGAATCACTAGTATTATTCTAGTTCAATATCAATGCTTTTCTAGTTGCATCAAAAGAAAGGAATTCATTTAATTTGAAAAGAATTTTCAATGAATAATCTTAAATATGACACAGTATCAAAGGAAGTATGGTGTTTAACTGTTCAGTGTCCAAAAGTTCAGTGTCCAAAAGCAATAGTAAAACTGCAGAAATTCTTTCTTTTCATCTGGTGTTGAGGCCCATGGTTTCTGAGCTTCACAGCTGACAGAATTATGGGGCACAGCCATCTTAACTATTAATGCATCCTCACCCACTTTGGCACCAAATTCAATCTTTTAGCAATAAAGCAGCATTTGCTGAAGTTCCATTGCTCCACTTGCTATGAGCACCACCATTTTATTACTGATTTCTCTTTGAACATTGCTGGTTATTTGTTCAGCCTTATCTGTGTTTATAAACACCACACAGTGATCTTGTTCTTCCTCCCCAGGTACAGCTTTTTCGTGTCCTTTTTCAGTGCCTCTATTATGCTCTCAGAGGGGTTGTGTGAGTACACCTTTGATGGCTTTCTGTTCCTTGACTCTAAAGCTAGTTTTTCCTGAATGTATTTTATGTACGTGTGTTTTGCATGGATGTGTCCATTGCCTACTCTAATGTCTTGGCTCCAGGAGAACAATAACATCCAAAAGTAGACAACAGTGGACAGATAAGAATTCTATCTACTTCCCCAGGATTCTTTCTGTCCCTCTGTAGATCTCTGGACAGGACAACTAATGCTGACAGGTATCTGGAAAAGCAGCAAACAGCAGCGTTCCTCTCTGACTCCCAGCTGTGCTGCAGCCCTACTATGGAGTATACTGGAGACAATCTTCATTCCCAAGACAGACCAATAATATTTATAGAGCATTTTGTTCCTCACCACTCCTGTTTTGCACAATGAGGCCAAACAGCCTGTAGATGAGGGAGAAAACTGGAGGCAGCCACCAGAAAGCAGCAGCACAAAGGGAAAGCATAATCTCCCAGCATGGACAGTGCAGCATTGCTGGCAAATAAAACCCACCATGATACCTGTCCCCAGCACTAAAACTGCTCATAATGAATGGGCAAAGAAGGAGCAAATCTGAGCATGTATTGCAATTCTGTGGAACACCACAATTTCAATATTATTCTTCCAGGATCCAATTCCACTTGTGAAAGTAGTCAAACCCCACTTTCAAACAAGGACTATAACATTTCCTTGATCACGAAAATCCATTCTTATTCTTCTATTTTTTTTTAACTCAAAGCTTGAATAGCCCATATATTTTACCCAAAAACAGGGTTAAGCCTTTAAGCAATTATTTTCATTAGCAGATGATGTCACCTCATCAGTAGGTATTTGTTGAGCATCAATAAAATGAATAGTTTACAAAAGCTGGACTTCTTAGTTTGAAAGAAAGTGTAGAACTGAGGCCTTTTTTTTTTCCTCCCACAGCATTGGCAATACTTTCAAACGTCTGTTTAATCCATTCTGTCAGCAGTCCCATGAGCTGATGCCTCTGCTTTGGGTTTGTGTTGATTCTTTGGCCAAGCCTTAAAGCTTCGTGGTTTTTTGATACAGAGCTGAAAGAAGAGCTTTGATGCCTGTGAATGTTGACTGCATGAAGTAAATAATGTGAGGTGGGTTTAAATGTCCTCATTTTTTATTATGCCTTCCAATCACATGAAACTGAAGGTAAAGAAAAGTCACATGAAAAGAAAACAATATCCTATAAAGTGAAAAAATTTTTAATGTTTCTAATCCTCATATCTCACACCCAGAGTCTGTTTCCACACCATGGGAATAGTTACTCTGATGCTCATACCTCACTATTTCTAAAGAATAGTTTGCATGTGGAAATCACTGTCAAAAGAACTTAACTGAAGAGAGATTCAAAGTGGGAGGGAGTATTTGGAGAGGAAGAAGACTTTTATGACACACAGTGACAAATATGTTTTAAAAACTATCATGAGAAATGTTATGTTTCACAATTTGTTATGTTCTGTGTGCTGGGGTCCAATAAACACCTGGCAGAAACTCTGAACCAAGGACATCATCAACAAACAGCAAAAATCATCACAATGAACAAATCTTGGCTAACTTCTCTGGCAAGGACACGTTGAACAGAGAAGTCTTAATTTTCCTGATAGGGAGTGAAAGATAGAAACAATTAAAGATTGTCAGCCTTTGTAAAGAAGTGTCTTGGAGGGAGGAAAAGTAGGACATGTTTAAAAAAGCATGGGCACATTTAATTCTAATAATAGGAAAGAAGTTGCCTTATCTCTTGGGGTTTGAGATAATGACAGTGACAACTGTTGTGCCTTGCCAAGTGAAGGGAATAGAAATTATATTTTAAATACCTTTTTGAACATTTCTGTACTTTAGTTTTTATTTACCTCCTTTTTTCAGCTGAAAGGTAAGGGGATATTAAGAGGAGTGAAGTACAAAAAATATTTTCCTCATACATCACTTTAGCTTTGCTTTGGGGTGCACAGGAGAAAATGATGGCTTTCTTGTAATGGGCCATTTCTTTTCCTCCATGTCTCTCAGAAAGCTGAAATTTTATTTAACTAACATTCTCTGCAGCTGATGGTTCTGCTCTGACACATCTTTCTATTTCCACAGGCCTTTCCCAACAGTCCAAGGGGTTAATAGAAATCTATTAAATGCCTTTAAAATACATTTCACATGTTGTTGTGGCTGTTTCCTGGTGTGAATCTCTTATTATTTTACTGAGCCTTTTAGACATCAGCTGCTCCCCTTGCACTGAGCATTTGTAATCCCTCTGATTTGCCTGTGTCCCTAGCACAGCAGTTAGATCACTGAACCTTGGGGTTTCGTCTTGTTTTATACATGACTTACAAATTCCAAAAGTTAAATATTGCAGCTGGACCAAAATGGGCCCGATCTTGCTTTTGCTGGTGGCCACGACACATTCCCTGCAGTGAGAGGAGACTCAAGAAGGAAGAAGGCAGTGTGGGTTTGCAGAGCTGGGGGCCTGAGCTGGTTGCTCAACAGAGGAGGATCACTAAAAATGGTTTTCTTGTTTTATTTTAATTCCAGGGTTTTTTGTTTGTTTGTTTGTTTGTTTTTAAATTATTATTATTATTATTTTTACTTTATTTGCTCGAGGATGCGCTTCCTTCTCGCACGGCTGCTCTCGCCCGCCCTCTGCCGGCGCCGAGCCGCGCTGCACCCGCCCGCAGGGTCGCGTTTCCAGCCCGGGCGGTCGCGGCTCCGCGCTCCGCGTCCTTCCCGGAGAACAACACACGCACCCAGCCTTTCATTCTCACTCGATACACACCTTAAAACATATTCTGGAATTCTCTTCCCGGCTTATGCCTCCTGGCTTTGCCTGCCCTTTTTATGCGTGGGCCGAAGTCCGTGGAAAACGCAAGGATTGTTTCGCTTTGGCGGGAGCTTAGGAGGCAAAGTTCTAGACCTGTAGGATGAAAGGATACTTCTGATGTACAGAAGGGACAGGATGTAACGAATTAAGAGTAAGAAAAACAATATCTATCATGTGGAATGTTCAAAGGGTTTTTCCACAGCTTCCTGGATGTCTCTGTATTGCCCTGTTTCTGCACTGAAGATATTAGATGTGATTTGATCCACAGCCCACTATAGCTTCCATACCTTCACTGTACTTGGAAAAAATAGTTTTGAAAGCTTTAAAGTTCTTTGTGCTCGAGTCTCAGTTTACATATGAAGTGAAGAAGAAACCTTTGAGAGCAGAATTTAAGTGGTTTTGTTTATTTGTTAATTTTAAATCAGGAAATTACAGTAAAGCAATGTTATTGAGAGGAAAGGTAAAAAAAAAAAGGAAGACTGCTGAGTAACCACATAGTCAATGCAGTAGTGAAGGGCTCCAGGTCTATCAAAGCATATCCCATCCTGGAAAAGCCAGGTGACATTATGGTCTGAGCAGCTGGGATACTCTGCCCCGGATGATCACACGCACAAATGTTTTAACAAGCTGAGTACCTTATTATTACCTATTTCCATTGCTCTATTATTATTTTTTCTAGATAATTAAGACATCCTCTGAGGCTTCTCTGTTATCATGAGAGAGAGAAAAGAAATACTAATTTCTACAGATTTTTAATCAAGCCCTTGATCTGAAGTTATTATTCTGCATCACTGTAGCTCCAGAAAAGCTTCTACTAAATTCTCTGAGTGCAAGACACAGTGCAGAGCTGTACAAATGCTGTACATTTAGAGAGTAAGACTCTGCTTACTAAATTTAGTGTTTCATTTATGCATTGATCCAGACATCTCAGTTATGCTCAGGAAGCCATAAAATTTACTTCCCTCAATATAGCAAGGTACTGTTTCTCTTATGGAGTTAGTGTTGCATAAAGAAAGAACTCACAAGCAAGGGCGAAAAGGCTGTGTATGGTAATAGATCCTTATTTGTCTTTAAATTGTGCTGCTAAGCTTTGCAAATGTAAAAGGCAATCTTACAAATAGGACATCCTGAGAAACTGTTATGTTAGCTCGGTGCCCCCAGAAATCTTCATTCCTAAACACCTTATTATTGGTTGATACCACTATGCCCTGTGAAATGAATGTTGTGGCTCATAATCTAGTTCCTGAAGCATCTTTAATATACAAAGAAACACCCATATGTTGCAAATACATGGGTTATGTAAATAAGTTTGATCATAGTGATCATTTTCTGTTGTTACCACCTCTGTTTGAAGAACATCAAGATCTTGAGGACAAAATCAGAAGGTGTTTTGACCTTGAGCTTAGTGGGGAAAAGATCTCAACCTGGAGCCTTTCACTCTTTAGGGTATCTAAAAAATTCTGTGTGTGAGCCTAAGCTTCTGAGGCCCCTGTTAAGACTGTACTTTTCTGCTCCTCATGTTTTCTCTGGCTTTTGCAAAAAAGGTTCATGCACTCTTTCCTGCTTTTCTGCATTAGGACAAGATTTTCTTTTCTTGTACTTTGCTCAAGAAAAAATGGTTAATTTTCTACTAGGGCAAAGGTCAATGCTGTCTGTCTTCTCCAATATTCCCAGAAGATTTGTGCTTTCATGCACTTACTGATCCTGATTATTAAAAGCATTTTTCTGGTCTCAGTGTAGCAGTTTTAACAAGTTTTCCAGAGTGTATTATGTTGAGTAGGCAAGTTGCATATAATGTAGCTTTTCCTCCGTAGATACCACACCACTTCATTGGATGCTTCTTACTTTCACTGTCACATTTTCTGACTTCTAAAATACAGAGGCAAGAGTTTAAAGCAGTAATTTATTATTCCACTTGCAAGGAGCCGAGCAAAACAAAACATTTCACTAGAGCCATGTTACTTTTAAGTTCTGTCTGTCTGAACCCTTTGAATGAACCATGTTTGGCATTGAGGATGCACAGAAATTACACAGCAACCCTCTTGTCCTGGCGGCCCTAAAATAGGATTTCATAGTGAGAAAGGGAAATATGTGTTCATGGATCTGTCATGGGGTGGGAGGGGATTAAAAATGTCAATTTAACAAACTTTTCTGATGGCCAGGGTATGTCAGGGGGCCCAGTGACCATCCCACTACTTCCCTAACTAACAGGTAATTTTGGTCTATACTGATTCTTTGGTTGAAGTGCTTTGTGTGCAAGTCTGAACAAATGGAACAGGAAACCTGAGTGTCTGTGCATTTCACACACAACTCCAGCCTGTCTACATCTCTCTGGTGCTACTGTTTTTCCACAAAACATATGGACTGTCTTGCTGTCCCCGTGATCAGGGACAAGACAATGCATCAAATGTGACTTTCCAAACTTAGCTGAAGGCACTCCCACTCATTTCCATCATGGCTTTGGTGCTTGTGTCCCTGTGACCAGGGTCATGTCCCAGTAACTGTCCCCTCCTCTTCATGCCTGAGCCATTGCCTACCTCATGATCACTCAAAAAAAAAAAAAAAAAAAAAAAAAAAGCAGTACTTGAGTACTTGAGCAAGCCAACCTTATTTGGGGCCTCAAGGGAGCACTTTCAACTTTGTGGTAATTTAGACAGCCGAGTGTGGGATGGCAGTGGCAGAGAACATGTCATATATAGCTAACTTGTAGTTTGTGAGAGCAGAAGGCACATTCTGTCATTAACTTTGACTTTATAAATGAAGACTTCATAAGAAAAATATTTTGACATCCATTAGGTGATTCAATTAAAGTCTGACAGGAACATTTGTTTTTCTGTGTTAGAGTAATGAAAACAGAATTTTTATTTGAAATTTCTGATAAAGATGTGAAGGTACTGTTATGAGGTGTTTTTTTCCCCTAGAAGTCTTATTTTAGAAAACAATTACAAAAATCAAAGTCTATTTTCTCCTTTAAATCCACTGAGGTTAAAATAGATTAGCATTCACTTAGTTCTCATTGTATACCAAAGAGCTGAACACATTCTCTCTCAGACAGCAAGGGAAAAGTGAAAAAACACAATTTAATTACAGGGTTACTGTTAAACCCAAACTAGTTAGGAATGAATAAGTATTTCTGTTGAAATTCTCTGGGTTCAGAGATTTATAACTTGGTGATAAGATTCTCCTAGGGCAGAATCCTACTGCACAAACATAGTTTGGAAACAAAAGATGGATATTTTTCAGAAACTGAGATGTAATAACTGCTAAAACAGCAAATGAGAATCGTATTAATTTTATTGCAGTTTCATGATTTCAGATCCATTTTATTATCAGGGCAGGAATTTAAATTTCTCTACAGGCTTTCTGTGGCACTCAGCATTGACTCAGCTGCTGAAAATTGCATTGCTCCACTGAAGTCAGTAGACCAATAATGTTTGAGCTGCAAATTTAACGCAGACTTCTAGAGGTATCCAACTCCCAGATCCTCAAGTGGCTTCTGAAAATCCCAGATGTTGTAACAACATCCTGATGATGTGGCCTTCGCATTTTGTCAAACAAGTACTCATTCTTGAAGAATCTGCAGTGTAGGATTTCTCTAAAAGGATCTTCAGTATTTTTCTTTTTCTTTTTTTTCTTTTTCTTTTTCTTTTTCTTTTTCTTTTTCTTTTTCTTTTTCTTTTTCTTTTTCTTTTTCTTTTTCTTTTTCTTTTTCTTTTTCTTTTTCTCTTTTTCTGTTCCTTTTTTTCCTCCTTTGTTTTGTATGTTTGTTTTTTCCCCCTGGGGCAGGGAGGACAACCTTACCTGGTATATCCTGGATGCTGAGGAGAACTCCCAGTGCTGGAGGAAATGGAACATGTACTACAGTACTTCAGGAGGGGCTCTGGCCAGCCAAGCAATACTTTTTGAGGTAGTGTCTTTCTTTAGAAGCCAGATCCTGAAACAGAATTTAGACAGACAAGCACCTAAATTGCATAGACTCTGAAGTAGATGGGTCACTACTTATGTGTACAAATAAATTTAGCATAACAGCAACACATGTGCTATTTTAAAATGATGGGTCTGCCCATTTCTCAAAATTTGCAAATATTGCTGCAGTTTCCAAACTTTCAATTTTGAATTATGCACCTAGAAAAACCAACACTTTCCAAAAGTGGCAGGAACCTTTGTGTGAGGCATTATGGTTCTCCTGTATAGGAAAGACATTTTTCAGCAGCTCCAATGCACTGTTATTCCATGCCATTTTCACTTTCCTTAGCTAAATAAATAAATAATCTGGAATAAATGTAATACATTTTTGCTCTCTGGATTCTTCTTGTTGAGCTGAAGTGCAGAGAAATAAAGATTAGATCAGACTCCTTTTATTTTAAGAGTTATTAACATTTTAAATAAGTAACATCAGCATGGTTCATCAGGAGCTGAGGAGCTAATTTTGGCTCTGGCAACAGCCTAAAGAAACAAGTCAAAGATTGTTCCCTCCAACATCACAGTCCCTTCTTTATCAAGATGGGCAGAAAGAGAAAGGGTAAGCCAATAAATTCTACGTTCTCCTTCTTCTCCAGGTCCAGATTTTTGTGTAAATCTCTGCAAACTTGAAAAGGCTCCCTCTTTTGGGGTCCTGGAGGAGAGTGGAAACCCTGCAAAGAGCTAGTGAGAGATTTGTGTCCTGCCTTGGAGGGCTGAGTGGGAGGGATGACACCCATTCCAGGGTGAGACAGACTAGACTTGTCATTCCCTAACAAGTCTATTTAGGCTTGTCAGAAGTTGATGAGCTAATTATGGCTCATTAGATGTAGAGAGTCTATATTTAAGCTCATTTGGGGTTGGTATGGGAAAGTTAATAATATAGGTGGGAGTAGAGGGAAACTGCTACGGCTGCAGAGAATCTCTTTCTAAACTCTGTGAGACTTCCAGATAATCCCTGAAGCAGATTGGGAAGGCAAGGTGAATTTTTGTTAGAAAATTGGAGAACAATGGTGTCACTTCCTCAGTTCCCCTCTTTCCAGAATTTAAATTAGAAATAGTCTAGAATAAAATATAAATAGTGTAGAACTGAGGACATCTTCAGAAAACTATGCCAATTATGTTTGGATACTCTTCAGGCTGCTGGAAAATGAGCAGGTTCTCTGAGAAACACTGCCATTTTTACAACTCTACCAAACTACATGAAAAATCTTGCCATTCAAAATATCAATATTCTGTGTCAGAAAAGCCTGACATAAATAATGTATTTAGCATTATTGTATAACTTCAGAAATGTTTCATCTTATCAGTACATACTATAGAACCAGTATTTTTGTGTTTTACCTATAAAAGGGGTTTTGCTGAGTTTTGCCTTTTATTGTCTTCCATTTTCCACAGGATAAAAACTTTTTCCTTTGTAATTTTCATACCAGGCAAGTTATCTATAGGGACAACCACATAACTATGTCTGCACTGCAAGTTTCCAATCCTTTCTGAGGAAGGATTCACAGTTGTTGGGTTTTAACATCCACGCTCCTAAATGTTCACTAAACAGTAGAATTCAATAAGTATTACCAAAGTGAACCAAAACAAAGAAGAAAAAGTGATCTGACTAGGCAGTAGCAAACCACACTGTTTCTGAGTTGGGTGTAGCTGCTGAAACAGGTGAATGCACTCAGGTAGTCAGGGTGAGTTAATTTAAGAGGGGCTGTGCTGATTTCTGTGCTCTCAGATTCCCCGTGCACCAAACCTGTGGTGCCCACTGCACCTCTCTGGGCTCCTGTGCATGACACCCAGCAGCTCAGTTTTACCTTGTTTTACAGCATGACTTCATATGCTCTTACATCAACTGCACAAATGACAAAATCTGGAAAATTTAAAATAAGAACCTGGCCTTAATTTGTATGATATTCTTCTCCCTTTTCAGGGTGGGTAAGTTTTGGCTTCTGAGTAGTTTTTATTTCAATATGAATAATTTCAACAGATATATTTTATCACTTGACTCTTAAGTGAGGTAACACATCCTATAAGTAGGTCTAGACGTTAGTGCTTCTGCTTTCTCTTGAGCACTGCACATTTAGGGAGGTTTTCTTTTTTTGCCATCTCTGATTGTTTTGATAACTGCTATACTACTGTATTTGATGTGGATGTCCTCAAACAGATTCAGCTAAACTGGTAGAAGCCTATAAGCATAAAAGACACTGTGTCAGGGTTATCAAATAATTTCTGGTGGGTTTGTTTTTCTTCATTAACAAGTTAAAAGAGTGCAATATAGATGGGTGCTCTTGCTTGCAACTTTAACCCTTTAGAAAAGTGTTTTAATTTAAAGCTATAAAAGCAAGACTCAGAGGTTTTTAGAAAATTATATGGTAGAGAACTAGGTATATTTAATGCTTTTTATGTTGTTTGTTTTTCGTGTTTATATTAAACACTTATTCACGGTTTCTTAAAGTCAAGTGGGGAAGATTTAAGTTTGACCTTGTTCACAGAATCCACCACTGTGGCTGCAATATCACAGGAATTTTAATAATCATATCAAGTGAATGACTGAGTTTCCTCTGCTAGCTTGTAGGAAACACAAAAAGAGATCAAATCATATTGCCACAACTACAAAAACGTGCAGTTTTTTGTACTAAGCATGCTTGGTGTATATAATAAAATATCCATACATTCAGGCTTATTTCCTGTTACTTTTTTATGAATCTCTACATCATCAATAGATTCCCTAGATTTATAGACTAAACTAAAATAAAAATGCATACCAAAATATGGATAATTTTCCCAAAACAAGGATTTTTAGTGCTAAAGCATTCAGCAATGTATGTCATTTAATAATGTATTTCTCACTCTTCTCACCTTGTGTTACTAATTCATGTGCAAGTAAATTAATAGTGAAACTCATGGTTTTCTAATCTATTTCTGAATTTTGAGAGAAAGGTTTTCTTAATTTATTATGTTGCAGATATTCTGTAATCTGGTATATGTATAAATTGTCTAATAAGGAGCTCTGTAATTTGAAGGTGTCTTATGATATGAAAAATGGCCATCTTTTGAAATTATGGGATGCATTATCACAATGCCAGGCTCTAATCTGCTACCAATTTGTGTCAGCTTTCTGCATTCAAAAAGGACTCAAATCCTCTCTAAAAGTAGGAATCAGCTGAAGGTTTGTCTTGGCTCCATGAGCCCACTGCAATTAGGCAGCATGTGAATGTGTGCCATATGCATTTATTGCTCTTCTAAGCATGTGTTACTTTGATGTGTTAGGTTAGAAATCTAACTCTTTTTCTTGGGCAGCCTTCCTCCTGGGTCTTTATACTGCTTAGCAGTTGAGTCCAGACTTTGAAACACAGCCTAATTTAGAGGCGGATGCTGCAGCTGCTGCTGTCATTTCAGCTGATTTTTTTTCCCCTTTGATGTCAGCTTAGAGTCTCGGTGGCTGCATCGGTCCCGCAGCCGCCGAACGGGCACCGCAGCATTTTAAAAGTCTCTAAATCTAATTTGGGGAGCTTGAGTCTTTCACAGTGCACTGCTGGTTTAATGAAATGGTGAGTTCTCACAGAGTATGTCCTTCCTGATCTGGAGGAAACACAGAAATTGCTTCGAGATATGTTTAATACCCGATTAAATGCTGATGATACAAGAAGAGGGATTGTTTGTTTTTGGCAGGAGGATGGGATGCTTTGCCCATTCTGCCCCATCCTCTGCATTAGCAGCTCTACATTCCAAAATTAACTTTTTGCTCTGAAAGTTGCTCTCTCTCTTTTCAAGACATTGCATTAACTGTTCCTTTCTCCATAATTTATTTCTGTAATTATGGTTTGTGCAACGACATTCCACCTCAATTCCTCTTGTTCTTGGACCATCCTTGGCTTTCCTTTCTGCTCTCTTTCTGTGGCTGACATGAACTCAAGGAGTGCAGGAGCTTTGATCCTTTCAGATGCCTTTGCAGAGCAGTTTCTCTCAGTGAGGTTCCCTTGCTCAGGCCAAGCCCTGCCTTCAGATGCACACACATTTTCCCATTGATTCCAATGAGCCTCGCAGCCTTCTGAGGCCCCTCTTTGGCTTTTAATCTTTACCTTAAAAGATATAGGCAGATAGTAGTTGTCTAGCCCTTTTTAATAACTGAGGTCCTTGGTTCCTTTGCTGTTTTGGCTGCTTTTTCTGTATTGAAATGGTGTTCTATATCATGCCACAAAAGGAGAGCAAAGCCTTATGTGGATATGCTCATTTAGACGTTATTTCTATGCTTTTACTTCCTGATTTTACTTCTATTGTAGTTACTTTTCTCTATACAAATTACATTTTATCAAAGATGCAATGAAGTATATTAGTCTTTCCTGTACTTTCAGCGATATTACTATATTTTGTCAAAACAACATTTTGGGTAGCCTATATTTTGCAAGTTTTTTATTCTGGCAATAATGGGAGTGGTATTTTTTTCAGGTTTGATACTATTAGCAAATGTAAAAGACACAATGGGCTAGAATGAAGCAATTTTGAAGGAGATTTAAAATTTAGTAAAATGAAAGAATTGAATGTTTGAATTCTGAAAGTTCAAGGATTCTTAATGAGACTACAAAGTGATACTGAGCAAAGGCAATAAAAATCACAATGATTTCCAATAAGTATAATTTTTACAGGAGTAAATTTACTCATTTGAATTCACCCAATTTTTACAGAAGTGGATTTATCCAGTATTGGTGTTGATAGTACTGGACATTATTTAAAAATATTAGAGAAAAAATTCCCCTGCTCTGGCATCAGATAATTACATCTATGAGAGACTTTATGCATACAATTTGTCATGTTAAACTCTGGGAACTAAACCATTGTTTAGGAGCTTTTCAGGCAGCATCCTTAGATTGCTGACTCTTTCTGTTTTTAATGTGGGTTTGACAGTAGAGCAGGGGATTAGGAATGTTTTCTTTGTAGTGACAGAAGCTCCTTGCAGCTCAGTCTGTTAAAGACAGAACCACGTAGAAGTCAAGATATCCTCAGTCAAAACTTTAGAAAACATGTTTCAAAACTTGGGAAATGAAACAAAAAGTCTTCACTGCTGCTCAAAAGCCAATTTTGTCTGATTTAATTCAAAAAGAAATTTTACCTTCACAATCAGAAGGCTGTTTGCACTAGTCAGAAGGCTGTTTGAGTAAAGAAGGACTCTGTGTGATTCTTCTGCAAGAGCAACTTTATTAATTCCAATACACTACCACAATGATGAAAAACTAGTAGCTGATATGTACTGTAGGGATGACAAATGTGGCACTGGAGGTCTGGAGGAACTGTGGGTGTGATGGTAGGTAAAACTTTCACTCTATTGCACAGTCTGCTGCAACAAGACAGGTGGGGAATAAAAACATATGCTGAGATTGCTCAAGTTTCTTTTGTTGCACTTTGCTTCAAAACAGCTGGTTGTTTCTGAGAAATTCTGTTTTCCTAGAAGACACCACAAGGAGGGAGGAAGGCTCTGGCACAGGGTGAGCCCTGTGAATTGGGAGGCGTTTCAAACGGTGCTCTCCTTGACAGCCTGCCTGGAGGAGGGGGTAAGGTTATATCACACTGCAGAAATACCCAAATCACAGCTGTGCCAGCCAGCAAACTGTGGAAGAGGATTCCTGTCCTGCTGCTGAAGCCTTGGCTCTGTGCAGACCCACAAAACTTGGTAGGCAACAGTGGGGTTCTTTGCAGGGTGTCAGGTGCTGGGGAATATGCCCAGTGCTGGTTGTGCCACTGAGTAACCAGAAGGCAGTGAGAGTGTTCAGAGCAGAAAATCATCCTTGCAATAGTGATGTTAGCTCCAGCAAAACTAAACAATAAACAATCACTGATGCATGACAAGGAAAATTTGTTAGAAAAATGATAATAGGATTGTGTTTCTTGAGAATCTGCTGTTTCATTGAGAATGAAATGCCTTAAAATAAATCTGGTTTCAACATTTTTAGAGTCTAAGTACTTCTGGTTTAAAAATACACATGATGATTAGATATACATATAATGAGTAGTAGTCAAGACAAAGTATACCACTGGGAAAAAAATCCAAATATTCATATTCTGAAATCCTATATTAAATGAAATTACTATGTTCTATTCTGCTGCACTTTCAAGCAAAATTGTCTGTATTTTGTGAAATTGGAACATAAAAACCATCAGGAATTGGCTTCAGCAAGGTGTGCAATAATTTCCATTCTTGATGACATCCCAGGAGTTACCTAGAGCCTTGAGAGATCAGCCCTAACGAGAAAGCATATGACCTTACCATATCAGGGCTTCACAACAGTCAAAATCTAGCTTGACCTTCAACAGTAAACCAGCTCCCTCAGGCTAAATCCTAACAAGTCCTGCCTTCAAACCGAGGCAAAAGGCCAAAAATGCTTATCCAGGGAGCCGCAGCAGAGTTGGAAAATGAGAGGTTCTTTTTCGTTTGGCAAACGCTGTAGTTTGACCTCTGTGTTCTCACTGTGCCAAGCCATCCAGTCTCCAGGAGGCAGTCCTCTTTAATCTGCCAAGTGCCAAGCTGGCTCCGCTCCTGTCAAGATCAGTGTGCAGTGCCAGGCACGTGGATTAAGGTTTAGATGTGCAAGATGACAAACCTCTCTCCTAAATCAGGATTTCAGTGAGTCACAACCCATGGTCTCATGCTCCCAGACCCTCAGGACCCACCGTGAATTGGATTTGCTCCCTGAGCACCAGGGCTGCAGGTTTTCGGTTTCCAAAGCTGGGTGTATGGAAGGACGCAGGGAATGTATGGTCTATACAATAAAAACAATGAAAGGGAGTATAACTAATGCTACACTGGCCAACAGTAAGTAAAAAGTAAGAAAAAACCCATTGTAATAACAGGAAATTACAATTTTTTTTCATTCTGTTTTTTGTTAGCTTTGATTTTTTTAGACAAAGTCAGCTTTTGAAGGACTGTTTGATAATATAAAAATAATTAAAAAGTGATTTTAGAAAGGTTGCACTAAGAAGGAAAGATTTTTTTTTTTCAGTCAGAGATTCTTCAATCAAAAATTCTTAAAAACTAGCAGATTCATTGTAATTAATTAAAAATAATATTTTCTAGCCACAGATGGCAGGAAAATTACCTGGAGCTTATTACAGACAGACAGACACTGTTTCTTTCTGAACAATCTGTCTTTTCCTCTGGACCTTTTTTTCTCCCTTAGATAGTTATTTACATTTTCTATTTTGATAGGAAAAGTGGGTTTTCCCATGTATTAGATTAAAAATAAGGTAAAGAATAAACCTAACTATTAACCTGTGGTGGAAGAAAATAGATGGCGGCGTTTTTTTATTATACAATACTCTCAGGCACATATTGTGGCTCTTGGGTTGATGCTGTGTAGGGCTAGGAGATGGACTTGGTGGTCCTTATGGGTCCCTTCTGACTCAGAATATTCTGTGATTGCTAACATAAAGATTTATTATTTTGAAAAAATTCCTAAATTAAAATGTGTATATATTTTGTAGACAATTAAGGTATATAGTCTTTTTCTCAATATTATTCTCCCTTGACAACTACCATTAACCTGTTGAGACAGAAAAAGAGCATCTCTTTGTGCAGAATAAAAGGTTTGCTTTGTCTTTACAGTGGTTGGAATGAGCCATCGAGTGTCTATTACTCATTTGCCTTCATTTACTTTTTACTAAGGTCGCCTGCAGTGTGGTTAATAAACAGCAAGATCATCAGTCACTTCAAAGTGCTTTCACATTCCATAGTTTGTTTTTTCTGCAGTGAGCAAATGGAGAGATGATCTGGTAGAAATCAGTTAAATTATGACTCATCTTTTATGAACCTCCTTGAGAGGCCTTTGGGTGGCACATGGGCTTTCCATACAATCCTACATAATAGTTGGCTAAAAAAAATCCTTTCCCACACCATTCCCTCAGCAATGCTGAAAAGTCATTTAATTTGTTGTATAAAGAAGTCTTCCCAACATTTAAACCCAGACAATTTCCTCTGATCAATGTTTTCTTTTTCATTTGTGTTACAGGCAGGTTGTTTTGCATCTAGATTGGCGTCTTCATGAGGAATAGCTGAACTGACTTCAAATATGGTCTTGAGATCATGAAGACTTTCTACTGTCAACCAAAAAATGTCTGGACTGCAAAATTAAGGCCAGACATCTAAAAGGTATGGAATTTCTCTCTCCTTGCTGTGGCACATCATATCTGCTTTCACTGAACCCAAAATTACATAACCATTGTTTTTCACTGGTGGCAATTTGCTATCTTTTAGAACTTTCACATTTAGGGTTAGTAACAAAAGAAGCAAGCCCAAGAAAAGAAGCAAAAAGTCCTGATCCTGGCAGGCAGAATCACCAACATATTCCCTGAAAAGAGCAATTTCTTCTTAAAGATAACACTGTTTGATTTACTTTGGTCAATGAACATAGATTTGTCTTCTTCTTGAAAAGTATAAAAACTACACCCAGACTCTCTCACAAGGAGGACAAAGTATTTTTCCTCCCGGATTCACAAGATGTTGGATCTTCTTGAGAGCACCGACAACATTTCCTTGTCGTTCTGACAAGATGCTGTGTCCAACACTGCTCGTGTATCCCTTCTGTTCCCACCTCCTCCCTGAAGCACTAGTGGTGGTCCTGCATGTTTCACAGATGTTTCTCCCACTCAGCCCCTCAGTTGTTTTTCAAATGGCTTCTTACAGCAAATGATTCCATGTGTGTATGCTCCTTCCTTTCTGCTGACACCTTTTCCTTCTATAAAAACAATCTGCTGCTGCCTTTTAGATCTAGAGAGACACCATCCCATACCGCAGATGCCGTTTTTTTTAGATTCTGGCATTGGTGCACATGGTCAGCAGGCAATACCTCCCTCCTGTCTGTTCCTCATGACTAACAATGTTGATGTTTTGTTCTTTCAATCTTATTTCCCTCTGTTACCCTTACACACTGCATTTTTTTTTCTTTTCCTGTTACCCTGCTTTCTTTGTACTAGTGGCCCATATGGGATCTCTTCATCTCTCACTACAGCTTGGAGGAAGAAAACCTCACACACAGTTTTAGCCCCAGTAACTACAGGCAACATGTATGCCAACTTTTTCTTGTGCTCAGGAACTGAAAAAAAAAATCAGCTTTACATTTTCTTTATACACATACAGACACAAGCAAAATTAAATTCACTTTCTACAGCTGCTCACAGTCCTGTTTACTGACTGACTCTAAGGAGACATGCAGAGATCAGACACTACCATTGAGTTGACTGCCTTTTTAGTTTGCATGTGATAAAAGTTGAGCTGAGATTGTCTGGTCATTTCCATTCTGAAAGGTGTTCTCATTTACCTACAATAATCTTTGCAATCAAAATTTTTCATATCGAGTCATGACTGACCAAAAGGGGATTGTGATCCAGTTTGTTTCAGCAATTGCTTGATATAAAGACAAATTAAAAAGTCCCTCAAAACATCTTGGTTTCTCCTTGTAACTGCATTATTTGGGACCAAATTTATTTGAAATTGCACAGTATTTTGCTGAATAAACTCAAGGTTTTGCCAAAAAATTATTGCAGCGAAGGGAAAGTGCCGCAGCCGGGGCGTCACTGGGTTCTGGGTTCTGTTTGGTGTTAATGCCAGAGTGGTGGTTGGTTTGTTTGTTTTATCATATATATTACTAAAGAACTGTTATGCCTATTCTCATATCTTTGCCTGAGGGCCCCTTAATTTCAAAATTATAATTCGGAGGGAGGGGTTTACATTTTCCATTCCAAGGGAGGCTCCTGCCTTCCTTAGCAGACACCCGTCTTTCAAACCAAGACAGCACCATTACTGCTGTGTGCATTATGAAACATGCATCACTTCACATTAGGCTTGGGTCTTCCTTTGCCTAGAGTCCCTTTGAAGTATTGAAAGTAACAGGACGAAAATTTGGGATTTGAAGGATGAGCATTTCTATTCTAAAACTGCTAAGACTAAAAGTGTGTGATTTTAGTTTTACTGTTTGTGTAAGAAAAGTTATAGTGCTACATATTTGTCCTTGCCTTAACCACATTACCTCCATGATTTTGATAGCTTTTAGGAGCCTCTTCAAGAAACCACTTATGAAAAGCTCTGTAGAAGTGTCATAGAATGAGCAGCCTATCTGGCAAGAGACCAGTAGTAAAACATTGTCCAGCTTAAGGCTACTTGTAAAACCTTGACCGATTTCTCTAGGCCCAGGATTTCCCTTGAGGCGATGAGCACAATGAGCCAGGTGGGAGATACAAGGGGGATGCACGTGCTTTCAGAAGAGAGGAAAAACAATAGCAATGAAAATAGACACAGTTTAGGCAAAGTAAAAACAATAGCAATGAAAAGAAGCAGGGGCTGAGTAAAATGAACAGAACTGACAGAGTATTACTTGCCTAGCCAAAGATATTTGCATCAATATATAAAATATGTAAATGAATCTACGAGTCGTAGGCAAACATTTGCAGCTGTGGAGGATGTTAAAATTTGTGTTTTATTTGATGGGATGAGAGAACAATGTGCAGAGAATAAAAACAATTGAGTTTCAAGAAGTGCTTTGGCAGCATTCAAACACTGGCAGTTGTCATCATCATAAGAAGATAGAGAAAAAACAGGTTCATTTTTTTAAATTTAGTTGGTTCTTTTTACAGTGAGATCTGTTGTTATACGAATGCATATTTTTCTACTAGCATCTTTCAAATCAAAAATGATGTTTCACAACATATGTAGATTTGTATTTTTATGGGTAATATAGTTTCCCTAATAACCTTTCCAAGTGAAAGATTCTGCCTGATTCAGAGAAAGAGACTATTTTTTGTAAATTTGATTAGACACCTAAACTCATCAGTCCGTCTCTGAGCCATGTACCTGATTATGCAAAGGTATATGCAATACATTATGTGAAAGCTGTTTAGCTGGGATTGTATCGTGGCTGTAACCAAAGTGGGTTTAGAGATAATGAGCTTGCATCCCCGAATACTTAGGATCGCAGTCTACTCTCTAAACTGATGATGCAGCAGCTGCATAATGCAACAATGTAATTTATTCATGTAATATGTACAATATTGCTGTAATAAAAAGCCCATTGGCGGTTCCTCTAATTCTCTGTATGAGCACCCTGTTATTAGTGGCTGTGTAAGTCAGTATTTCAGCATTTTCACATTCTGGCTATTTATAAGTTTCAAGCCACAATATTTTAAAATGAGAGAAAAACCCCAAACGACCTGAACGGTTTTATATGGTGTGAATTGTGAATCTGCTCACATTGAACTGAAACCTGCAGCTTTTATGCTCAATGCAGTTAGTAAACAGCAGAAGGAAAAAAACCCAAATCAAAAAACCCTAAGCATGTCAAAGTGACCCTAGTTACTGAACATTTTTTTTCCCACAGATGCATGTCATGGTGTATATGAGAAGTTAAGATTGAACAAGGAGGAAAAACCAGTATTTTGGGTTTCCGTGAGAAAACTTAAAGTCCCCTGATCTTGCCATCTTATTCATTCAATGGTGAGTGTTGTTTATCATACGAGTGTTTATATTGAATGTAGATTTCTCTGAAGTAAATTTTAATGGGAATGTATTAAGTTTCAACAAGAGCCTACATGTAAAGATAGTGAGGAAGAGCATTGCAACAGACTGCCTGGAAATTAATCTGCCAGTTTAACCCAGTAACCGACATGCATACTAAAACACTGATGTGAATTGAAAATAAAATAACCACGCTTGACAGATATAATAGTTTAAGTGATTTCAAATTAACCACATCCCACTGACCGCAAGTGAAAAATGTGTTCATTCTCCCGCAATGAAACATGCTCTAGGGACTCATTACAGAGAGTGGAGTAAGTAAAACCAGAGTGGAGTAATTGATGCTGAGGAGGAAGGAAGAGTGACAGCTATTTAATGATTCTCAAACTTATACATAAAGATATCACAAGCACTTAATATATTATTTTTCTCTTTCCAATCTAGAAATATTACAGAGTTAAATCTATGTTGTGTAGTAATTGCAACACTTGATATAGCTGTTAGGAATAATGAATCATGACAAAGATGCATCAGGCAGTAGATGAAAAGAGTGAATAACAAACAACCTTGTGCCAACATGTGTGCATGAATTATGGCTGCTCTGTTTCAGGAGAACAGGTGAGATGAAGTCAGGGCATATCTGTTGTCCTAACTCTGCCTAAAATTGCTATTCAAATGGCAAAAAATTCCTTAAACAGTTTAAGCATCATGAAATCCAAATTGACGTGATTTGCTACTGTGTTTTCACATACACTGAGGCCTTTATTTGTAGAAAATCTGCAGAACAGAAGACATACATGAAAGCAGTGATCCCTATCCCTGTCTGCTTCACAGGGAAGAGGAACGGTCACATATTCTATATAATCTTTATGATCTATGGCAATTTTGGTTTAACTCTCTAATCTTCTGACAGGCAACAGGATGCTCACAAACCCCAGGTTATGAACAGCTGAGAAGTAGGTAGAGTCAGCTGGCAGTTAGTGTCCATCAATAGCTCTACTGTGGCTGCTGGCACTAAAGGGTGTAGCATCTTCTGCTACAAAGCCAACAGAAGCAAACACCTAAATATCTCCATCCAGAAGTCCCTCACAACCTGAATTATTCTACGATTTTAGAGATAGCAGAAAGTAATTTGCACTACATATAATGAGGATGAGGAACCACAACACAAGTTTTAGAAAATTTTTATCCTATCTTACTTTGTTACCTACAGAGTAATAGACAAACTATAAAACTTCATTAATGTGCCATTGCCACTCACTAGCTTTACCCTTTTTACGTGTTTTGGCCACCTTGGCTATGTGCTGTACAAGGCAATCTCTTCAGCAAACCCTGTGTTTACAAAGATGGTGATTATATGGTATCTTATATCTGATCACAGAAAGAATACAAGTGGTGTGGGAACCTTTAAGAAAGGTTTTAGCAGTATGCACAGAAATTGTCCTAACTGATCCCTAGAAGAGGAATGAGACAGCATTTGTACTGTGGATTTGTGGTGTGCCTGGCTGTGGCACTCATGTGCAGTCTCTTGAGGCATCCTGTCTTTAGAAAGGCAATTTTTTGTGATTGGAGCTGGATGAGAATGTGGGGATCTGTCTGTGTAACTGCACTGTCAGGACTGTATAAAGGCACTCACTCATAAGGGCTGGGCTTCTGGGTTTTCCTACAACAATTAACTGCTGTTGATAGCTCCAAAGTTGAGTGCACCCAGTTGCCAGCTGAGATCCACTTTTGATAAGAGAATTCTCCTCTTCCTTTCCTGGCCCCTGAACGGAGTGAGTCTTGAGGGTTTAAAGAACTATCTAAAAAGGACAATAGCAAAAAAAAAAAATGTTTACCAAGTGCAGCAGGACACAGATCCCAGGTGATTAAGGCCTTGATTTTTCCATTGTCTGAATGTCATATGATGCATGCTTGCTTGTTGATATTTCCTTATCCAAAAATAGCATCACTATAATGCTATCCCCACTCTCCATCAAGTTTAGCATTTATTCCAAGACTGATTCAGTGGGAATAGCGCCAGTCATTTTGGGCATTGTCTATTTTGGGATATAAGCAAGTGGAATGCATTTTATAATGGGAAGTTTATACCTTCTCTAACGTATGAGCTGCCTAGATGGATTAAACGATCACTAAAGGAACAAAATCTCCTGCTGACACTTGGTTTCCTTCCCGTGTTCCTAATCAGAAAAGTTAAGACAGGAATGTTCTGTTTGGAAGAATCCTGTGTTGTGGTGGGTTCCTGTAACTTGGAGCTCTTTCCCAGGAGTGCATTTGAGACCTGGGCACACGTGTGCTGCTGTGAACAGACAGCGTGCTACCGTGTGGCAGACTGATCCTTCATCGGGGTCTTACAGCTCTCTCAGCTACCAAAATAAAAACCCAAACTAAAATAAGAATAAAAAGAAAGTAAAGTGTGCATGTGGACATAGTTCCAATCCCCAGAATAGATGAAACTTAGAGTGAATGATGGTTTATTACCATCTCCTGGCTGTGGTGATCTGCAAGTTTCTTGCCTTAAATCTATTTTATGATTTATCAAGAGGAAAAACAAACATGTTTTAGGCATATGCCCAATGGTGATGGACTTATACTGATATATGGATATTAATTTTGTGCCAAAGTCACTTTCCTAAAAGCCACAAAGATGGGATGGTTTTCTTTATCTTTAGAAGTCACAATTATTTTATTTTTTTTATTAAAGAACATTTCAGTCATAAACCAGCAAAATAATTAAACAGAATGCAAATAATCCTCCTAAGTATCATTTAATGCAGGTGGAAAAATGTGATGCAGGTAGGTAGAATGATTACACTGAAGGTAAACACAGGCACGACTGCTCAGCAAGGAAGAGCTTTCATAAAGATAACTTCAAAATAGCCAAACAGAAGCAAAATGGGAGGAAACTTAGTTCTAGTGATTGTCTCTGCTTAAAACCTCAGTACCAGGGGTCAGGTTTTGGTCTCTATGTCTCAAACCTTGCTTAGCGATCTATTACAGAAGAAATCAGAAATGATGAAATGAAGCTGCAATTAATGGATTATGTAACCCTTACCAGTATCCCTGCCTGTGAAATGCAGCTCTCCCATGCATATTTTCAGCCCTTTCATAAAGTCCATTCGTTCAGCAATTATTATCCAGCCACATGCCTGGCTGGGGAAGGGAGCACAGAACACAGATGCTGCACCTACCAGAGGGGCTATGGGCAAAAGCCTTCATTATACACCAAGGAAATTCTCATCTTCTGTACATTTGACCCATTCTGAGCAGCACTACAGAAGACCCAGTGCATTTGGACACGAATTTGGACATGAATGCAACACTGCAAACAAATCAGTCGATTATAACAGCATATTATAGAAGCACCATCTGTGCCTGTGTTTGCAGGTAGAACAAATTCAATTTTCAAATTCCAAAAAGCCCCACCACACCATAAACCACAATAAAAAACCCCTCCTTAGTTAGGATTAAGGCTCTGCTCCTGTTCCCTGTCATTATTTGCCCATTCCACCAGTGCTGCACACCTTTAGGCCAAACATGAGTTGTGATAGGCTGTCATGCGGTTCGGATATTATAGATGAAATCCTTCCAGAAGCAGCATCTGGCTCGATTTGTAAGCTCTGCAGTCATTTGTAGTGATGGGGTTACATGTGCCCTAGGCTTTGTCAGATGGTTTGGCTGCTTTTCTCCAGGTTTTTTTTTTTAATTGTTATTAGTTGTTGATGGTGAGGAATTCATACTCTGCAATATATGCTCAACTCACCGGCAATTTGCATGTTTAAGTAGAAAGATGCCTCATTTATAATTAAAGCATTTTGAAACCCGACGACTAGCATGTTTTAGATGTGTTAGTATAAGTATAAAATGATTTCTTTTTCTCCAGTGGTTTACTTCTGAGAAAGCTGTTGCCTGGTTGCCTAAAAGTTAGTGGCAGGAATGACCTTCTTGGCTTTCTTATTGGTCTGTACCTGTAATATAGGGAAATTTCTAGAGGACTGTAGAGATGATCAACATATCCCCAAGTGTTTTTTTTCTGTCAGATTCATTTTGTCACCGCATTCAGTCCTGAAAGTAAATAAGGCAAATTCCCAAATAGGATTTAATGTGTTAGACCAAATGCCTAATTAGTGTAAGAGTGTTCTCTTTTTACTTTGGAATCTTAGTGTTATAAAGGGCCTTGCCTACCTTGTTGAAAAGCTTAATTTAGATAATTGTTATACCTCAGTGTGGTATCAGGTAGCTGTGATAGCTGATACTATCACATACCACAATGTGTTAGTTGTCCAAATAACTTACAGCTGCTTTTTTAAATACAAAAATTAAAATGCAGTGTACAGTATGAAGTTTGTGAAGCATGATAAAAATAATGATTCCTAGGAATTTGTTTAAAATATTATTTTCAAGGTTTAGAGGCAATCAGAGGAAAAGGATTCAAGGACTGTGGGGCTAATATAGCTGTGTGGAAAAGAGGACAGCAAGATTTAAATATTTACTGGCACCCAGAGATCTGATCCCATACTGCCCAACTTTGCTTATATACCATTCTTCAAATTCCTTCAGCTTTGAAGTAAAACAATTTTTTCAATGAAATGTTAAAATCTGCTAGATTTTAAATGTGATTAATTCTGAAATCTGAAGTTTTGATCATTTTCTCATCAGCAGCACTGATCTAAAAGTAGAAGTCTTTTTGAAGTCTCAATCTCTGAATACTTTGGCCTTACATTTTCTTTTGAAATATTTTGTTTCTTGCACACAATGTCATTGCAGCTGGCTGTGTTTTATTCTCTACCTGGCTGAAGAATTTTCAGGTTTGCTGACCTTAAAATCAAACTTGTGCTGAATCATGACACTGATTTCTCTTATTTTGTCTGGCTTGGCATCTCACATCAGTTCTGTACTTTAGGAAAAGAGACACATAACAAGATTTAAAGTTTGCTTTGATCAGTTGTATGAATTTCTGCAGTGATGGCTTTGGAACACTTCTAGTTCCTCTGTTTTGATTTCAGATTTCATAATTCTTTCTTCTCTTACTTCATGTGAATTTGTGCATCAAAAATGATCCCAAAAGATAAGTTCTCTTGAACAGATAAATCCAGCCCTTCTAATCTAGAAATACAAAATTTTTTTGCCTTTTAAGGTTTGATTTTTCTAAAATTAAAATGGTCTCAAATTGTGGTCTGGAATTGCCTAGATATTTACTGCCCATGTGTATTCATGTAGCTTGCTCACATGACCAAAATAGTTATTTTTGCCTTCACAAATAGAACTCATAAAAATATCTGTTTGTGAAGTCAGGCCTTTTTATAAGTGAACTAATGAGTTATTCCCATAAAGAAATAATTTACTGCAGTTTGGCAGATTGGAAGGGAGATATCTCTGGAGCGGGTAAGGAAATGGCAGCAAAAGGTTCTGTTAGGCAGTTTTAACTTTCCAGAAGACTGCCAAGATGGATGGACAGGAAAATGGGGGAAAAAGAAAGAGAGAACTGAAGGCAGGGAAAACCTAATGAGAACCAGTATTAAAGAAACTGTAGTACCCTGGTGTCAGTGAGGGAACACTTTGGAGCTCCACTGAGGACAGTCACCTGTAAAACTCCCAGCAGGGATACACCCAGGGAGATGGGTTATTGGGCTGTTATCACTGAGCATGAAAGTCCCACAGGACAACTCTGCTCTTGCTCATATCCTTGTACCCCCGGGCTCATTTCAGCTAACTGGTGGTATATGATTAACAACAGAGAAGCAGGAAGGAAAGAGTCCAATATTTAAACAGAAATTTTGCCCTTTATTTTGCTATAAGTTAGTGGTTTAGAAATGGATGTCTTAGAATTTTCTGCAACTTGTTCCATCTGGGAAAGAATAATGGCTGAACAGAATTTTCTTTTTTATATGAAGAAAATGATCAGGAAAGTTGAACATAACTATTTCATGCCGTGACTATAATGCAAACACATACTTAACCATCATTGTCTCCTCTTCATATAATAACTGAAAACATCTGTATTGTGCACTGAAACATTATATGCTGCATTACAATTAGAAATGTGCTGAAGTGTTGGATTGGGTGTTTATTTATGGGCCATGAAAAGTAAGATTTTCTGCGCTTCTCATGTACAGCTAAATAGCCACAGGTACAGTACTGAAAATTTTGGAACCCAGCAGTCACTGTGGGAATGACTTCATTATTCACCGAAGGAGGTTTTTCCAGCAGAGCTGAGTTGCTGACAAACAATAATAAACATTACTGAAAGTTGGAAACAAGAACTGAGGCATGTTGATTCTGACTGTAAAAAATGCTCGCAGGACGTGGAGGGCAAGGCACTCTGGAAATGACAAGGTGCTACAGTAGAGGGATCCCATTAGAGCTGTGCACATACATTTTCTCTGTTGACACAGAAGTGTTCTGACATGCTCAGCAAACAAGCAGCTTCTCCTGGCTGCCCAGCCTTTACCTGTTGCCACAAGTAGTCTAGAAACAGAAATGTATTTTTAATGGGCGCACAAATGTTTCAACGATGAAATGCGCTCTGGTGGGGACATAGCAAATGTCTTCTTGGTGTAGTTCTGAGAGCTTTTGTGGCATGAAAGGTATCACTATGTCTTTTGCTAAAGCCCTTGACAGTTATGACCATAGCCCAAAATATTATTTGAGATTAATTATGTAATATTTGCTTTGTCTGCCTGATATTTTACTGGTATTTGAAACAATGTAATTGCTTTAAAGAGCTCACTCCACAGTTAATTAATTTCATAGATAGCTACTAAGTTTCTTCCAATCTGAGCAGATACAAAATGCTCAGGACGGTTTTCTCTAGAGCTTTGTTTATTTTTCTCTCTCCTCTGACTCTGGCTCAAAGTTTAAAACCAAGAAAGTGTAAAGTCCTGGCCTGTGCTCATGATGATGGTGCTCAAAAAAGAGGACACAAAGAGTTTATGGAGCCAGTTTCTCACTTAGCAGCAGAACGAGGAAAACCTATGCCAACTGGGGATTTAGGCTGTGATTGTTATGTGATCCTTGCAAATATATTTACAAGAAAGAATGAATTTTACCAATTGATGCCTGAACTAAGTGTAATTTAATATTTTCTTTGTCATGGCTGAAGCAATTTGAATGGCTACGTTTTCTCTGGCCATTGCATTTGTCAGTTATTTACTGTCTTCGGTTTAAGTGCCTTTGGCTCTGCCAGAAATTGTTGGTTGACTTTCAAAGTGGATCCAGATTTCTCTCAGAGAGGTCAACAGATATGCAGGATTTCTGGAAGTGCCCCAATTAAACATGCATCATTTGCACTGATTTTCCACATGATTATCTCAAATAGCCATGGAAAGGCACAGTTATCAATCAGGACACTGAAGGATTCAGGTCTGTACAATAGAGAAAGCTGAAGACAGGAAGAGAAAGCTCATTTTTCTTTGCTCTCCTAGTGTTTACAGGGATCATAGTTACAATGGCAAACCAAGTGTAGCTGTGAAGTAAGGCTGATTTGTCTTTCGTTATAGTGAGAAACCAAAGGGTTTTCAGCCTGTAACGCTGGATTTTTTTGAACATAGTAGAGGGTAGAGGAAATGAACTTTTAAACCAGAGGAATTCAGATCAGCTGTCTGAAGTTAAAATAACAGACTGAAAAGCAGTTGTTTGTCCTGCCCACAACATCTTTGCAGGTTGGATCCTTTTCTCTAACCTAGTTCTCACTCCAGAAATTCTCAGTGGCTTCAGCAGGCAAAATAAACCTAAAGAAAGTGCATCTCCTCTATGGTCGGTCTGTGTATCAGATTCCTTCCTGTGGCCTCTTGGTGTGGATCTGTATGGGATCCCAGCCTCTCATCTGCCTGTTGGCTCCTACCAGGCTGATGTGTCCCCAGCTGTGAGCCCTCTCTACTTTAGTGAGCTCACCTCTTCCTCACTTGCACACTCTTGTATTAAAATTAATTTTTCCCTGCTCTGTTCTCTAAGAGAAAGCTGAAGAGATGTGATAATCCAGAACAGTAAACACAGCTGAAACTGGATGGCCAACCTGTGATCATCCTTCATTATTTGTGCTCTAATCTCAGTGTTGATGGCTGCTTTGAACCAGAAGAGGTGGCCAGGAGCATTTTTGTTCCCAAAATATGGTGCTCATATTTGTCATCACTTACCTATGTGTAATGAAAAAAATAAGCCAGAAGCAGTCTTAGCAGCAGATGAAGACCTGAAGGCACCTTCCTCTCTATTCTGGATAGTCTGGAAAACAAATCCCAGGCTGAAGTGCAGACTTGCATGATTGAAATATCAATGCCTCGCTAACAGTACAGCCCTACAGCTTCAAGAGACTCATTACTGCTAATAAATCAGTTATAACTGGCTCATATTCCATCCAGACACACCAAGGCTGTTCTCTGGAAGCCACACTGCAGTAGATACAGGGGTGATGGAAGCTCCTTGTCCTTCCAGGTGGAAGCTCCTTCTCTGTGGTCACTTAAAATATTTGGAGGGAGTTTAGTGGAAAAGTGAGAAGATGATGCACACACATTTTCTCAAAGACAATGCTGAGTGATGTTTCCATCTGCCAGGACTCCAATGAAGATCCAACAGACTGCTGGCAGCAGCAGTTCCCCTAAACATACTTCCTTTCCCTGAAGGTGCCTACCCAGATTCCTACTTATAATGGTATATATATCTGTCAAGCTTGGGTTCTGCTTTCCAGGGCTCCTTTTTTGTCCCCTTTCACATCAGGAAAGAGCTCCAACTTCCTGGTTGTGCAACAAGAAAGGTGTAGATAAAATTGCTGAGAACTGACCAGGAAATTACTGGTTTACTCTATGTTTAGTGATTTAGTATTTGAGGTATTTAATAATATCTTAAAAACTTCAGCTGGAGCTGACAAATGACGTTATTTGGCTCTCCAGAATACTATAATACAAAATATGAAAGTAGATTCTGAACATGCATATTCAACCTATGTATTCACAGGCATTGGTTTGTACAAACCTCATAGCTTAATTGGTAGTCTTTATTATCTAGTTAACATCAGTCTAATTTATGTAACAAAACCAAGCTGCTCCATTATTCCCTGCTAGTATGGGATAGAATAACTCCATCAAACCCAACAGACCTACGTCAGCATATGCCAGTAGGGAATTTAGCCTTAATATTCCAAGGAGCAATATGGCACATGATTCGCTTTGGTTCACATTTTTCCCAAGGTCTTATGTAAAATAAATTTATTTTTAGTTCAGAAGGGAAATGTTTGTACAGACAGAATTGCATGTTTGTACAGACATTCCTAGAGATGCAAGAAGTATCTTTTTGTCTTCAAAAAGTAAAATACAAACCAAACATCCTCAAAAGAGAAAACAAAAGGGCAATTGCTGTGCTTGATCCAGCATCATATTGGATGCTTTTGTGTTGATGCAGCTGTTCCAGTGTCTTCAGCTTCTGGTGATGGACCAAAATGAAGTAGAAGTCAGTGGGGAGGTTTTGGTTATTCTACAGTCTCATTTTAGTGTATGGACGGAAAATAATTTTGAAGACAACAAATTCAGAGAAGCTGGTTAAGACAGATTTTTATATAACACTTTTAACACTCTAAAGTTGCTCAGTTTTGTGTTAAATTGAGGAGGCAGATCCTTGGCAGATTTTGGACAAAGCTTTCATTGATCCAGTGAATTCAGGATCTATAGAACAAACAGTTAGGAAACATTAAAGATTTGGATTATTGCTTGTCACTTTTTTTTTGAGGATTCTTTGGAATTTCTGTCAAAGATTATGAGCTATAGATTAGTTCACACAAAATATTCCTGAAACTGCTGTGTCAGGTCCTCAGAAAATGTTCAAGACCGTGATATTTTTAAAGAAATTATTATTGATGCAGCTAATGATCCTGAAATGAAAAAGTGTCAATGGTGAAAGCCAAATTTGCAAGAGAAATATCCATATAATTCCAAGATCAAACTGTACAAAAACATTTTAAAAATATATCCATCATTTTCTCCCTCTAGCTCAATGTGAAGGTTCAATTCTAATTTTGTTTTATCTTTACTTTTAAAGTCCATTCATTAAAAATAAGGTGGTTTTGGTAAATAAATTTCATGGGAAATTAAACCTGTAGGTTGAAAGGATTTGATACAAATTTGTAATTAATTACTATTGTGTTTTAGATAACTAGTTTTATTATCCTTGGAAGTACAGGGCAGTTTCCAATTTTTTAAATTATCTTAGAAATATACACAGCCACTATATATGAACTTGTCTACGACAGGTTTTTTATTTCTATAAATATATGCAAGCTTTTTACTTTTCTTTTTACTCTAACTAATTCTAGAGAAATTGTGTGCTACATTTTGAGAAGAAAAGAACAGAAAAGAAATTTATACTGTTACCTTTGGTCAGCATTTCGTTATGCTGGTCAGACACCAATGCTAGGTATCATGAAAAATAGCAAGCAATAGTTTCTTTGAAGTCTAGCAAATAGAGAAATAGCTTCCAAGACTTAGAATGCACCAGCTGTAAACACAAGTGCCTACCCGCAGGCAATTACTGCACATTCAGAGTGGCAGTATAGCTTTCTGTGTTATTAAATAACTTTCTGAAAACCTAATTTGCAGGGCAGTTTTATGATGTGAAAAGGGAGAGAGAGATGGTTAGGATAAAACCTATCTTCATTCAAGCCACTGGTGGCTGTGGTTTTCCATGCCCATAAATATCCAGACTGAGAGCCTTTCGCCCCCGCACACGCCCATGGTTAATGTGCACAATGCCACAATGGTCACGGGGCTGAACTCCAGCCCATTAGGGCACTAATTTGATCTCTGGCACACCCTTATTATAACCACCACAATGAGTATGCCTCTGTCAGGAAGCTTCTACACCTTATTTCCCATCTGATGTGAAGCTGAATAAAAATCCCTTAAAAACGTTCATCAGTCTATTGCATGTAAAGCAGTTTGTAATACAGATATAAGCCCCAAATTAGTGCTAATTTCATAATGTTTGTTACTGCTAAGAAAGCCATGTTAACTCTGGTGATGTGTGAGGGAATAGAATAAGTGTATCTGCATTTTTATCTATTGAAGATAATTTAAGTGTTCTTTTCACTCATCATTGGTATGCATAGCACAATTATGGGCACAGTAATAAATCAGAAGAAAGGAAAGAACACCCAGAAATGTTGATGAAAACGAAATAAGATAACTTCAAAATAGAGAGGGAAAAAACAGTGGAAAAACTTGCTGTCTCTCCTTCACAGTAAAACCCAAATAGTTACATCCAAGAAATATTATTTCTCTAAGATGGCTGTGGAGGAACCAAGAGAAAACACATCCCAAGGAAAACTGGGTGCAAGATGTGGAAGCAAAGACCACAGGATCCTTTCCATCACAAATTCTTGCTCTGTCAAAAGTTGCTTTATTCATATTATTAAGTGGTATGATCTGCCAAGCTACAGGAGGTCTGGGAAGCTGGGGAGGGGTGGGAAATGTACCTCCTACTAGTCACTGTTTCCTTTTAAAGTGGTATCAGATCTATGGAAAGAGCAGCTGTAGGACTACTCTTGGAAAGAACCTAAAAGAAGAGTGAGGAGATATTCTATTCAATGTAATTGAGGACTGAGTGGGGAAAAAGGTAGCTCATAAGAGGGGAAAAAAAAGAGAAAAAATGAAAAAACATATGAAAAAAGATTGAAGGAAGCAAAAAAAGAAATCATATTACTAATTATGCTTCCTCAAATATTGCGTGTATGTAGATGACCAGTCCTAGCAAATGTATGACGTTGCACCTGCTCAGAATACACATCAGACATTATTACAAAAGGAAAATTTGGTGGATGTGGCATCACGTGGCTGAGAATGGTAAAAAAAATCTCATCAGGAGACAGGAGAAGGCCAAAAATTCTTGAGATGTGTTTGCTACTATTTCATTTTAGCTCTCCTTAGATGGAGGTGCAGGTTGATGACAACCCAAATGAACAGCTCTGGCATAATGCCACAATTCAGAGGAAAGCCTGATAGTTGGAGGCACGCTAAAAACACTGGGCTTGATTCCACGCTCTGTCAGAAGAGCCTTGGATGGATGGAGGCGTGGGTTCCCCGAGGCTGGCTGAGGAGCCAGGATTCGCTTCATACACGTGGCTTTAATCCACAGCGTTGGCATGAGATGCTGCAATGACCTCATGGCTGTCAAATGCCCACCAGAACAGAGCTTCCCCCACCCCAAATTGCCCTGGCAACCTCTTTTTCTCCTAACACTGGGGACAAAGGACAGGGTGGCAGCTGAGTGCTTCTACACAGGAGAAACCCCCAGCTGGGGTTAACCTGTGCTCTGCAGTGTTCAGAGTCAATCATATGGTGAAAAACGTTCACAGCAAAGCAGAGGATCTTATCCTTTGTGCTTTATAAAGGATTCTTGCCCAATCATATATTTACTTACCTGTTATAAATCTTTTTGCATGTATATTCATGCATGAAAAAAATGGCAAGGTTTGTACTCCACACAAATAAACATTAACTGTTTTAGCATCATGACCCTCCCCCAACCCCCCTCCTAATTCCCCCTCTACCTTTGAGAATAAAGTAATTTTATGCATCCTCTCCTATCCTGGGCATGAAAAAGTAAATGCTGTATTACCCCAACTTAGGTAACCCTTAGGATAATTTTTTAAGCAGCAGGAAACTAGGCTATCTGGCTGGGTAGATAATGATATCAGCTGCTTCCTTCCGAAACAACAGGTGCTTTGGCATAAAACTGTATATCATCATACTGAGATGATGACATCAGTTCATACTTCAGCTTAATTATAAACTACCTCCATTAATCCTCAAATAATTAAACATTTTGTGTATGGTGCAAGGTGAAATATAAAAGCAAAAGGTGCCTAGCTGTTCATCACAGGGTTAAAATGGCAGTTTCTGAATCGTTTGTACTTGTGTCTGCCTATTTTAATGTAAACCTCAAGCTGATTTTAAGCACTTGTTTATATTTTAATGTTCCAGCCATGAGGTAGGTAAAAATAAATACTGCTAAAATTCAATGGAAACTTGATGAAATAACAAAGATATATTGATTGGAATCACATGGAATATATATGTGCATAAATATCATGCAGAAAAAGCAAAGATGTGAGGGATCAGGTTTTTCGTGTACAAGAATAATTGGGGGATAAGTCATGGTTCATGGCCCAATAGCAGAATAAACATTGCAGCATTCTGTGTTTGCAGGTTTTATGCAAGAAGATCTTAGACTCACATTCAGAACAGCACATCTAAATAAAACTCTGGACAAGCAAGCACCATTTATTGAAAGAGCTTGATTGAACTTTGTAAAAAAGAAGTATTAATGAAAGCAATATTAACATAATTGAATTTATTTTTAAAATAATTCGGTTCACACAGTACACAATCACTTGAAAACTATACATTCATTCCTTGCATCTTCCCAGTGTCTGTGTACATGTTTATCATTGTTTCAAAACTCAACAACAAGATTGCTCAATTTTTCCTTGATATAAAAATCAGTAGAATAGAGCAAGAGCTGAATTTGTAGGCTAAAAGAGCAGATGAGCACAGCAGATAAAAGATTATGTTCTTCTGCCTTTAAAATATAGCACTGACCTTCTTTAAAACAGATGCTATCTTCAGGAGCCAGACGTGTCTCCAAGCAAATTAGTTATAAGAAATACATCCAAGGACATAGCCATTTAAGAATCAATAAATTATGCATTTGTCATTTGTTATTGTTGAGGCTTATGCTGACATCTTTGACATGAACTGAAGAGTCTCTGTTCACAGTAATAGCATTAACAATTTAACAGAGGTGGTTTTATACCAAAAGAGAAGTGGTTTGAAGAAATTACTGTTTATCACCATGTACATATACACACCTTAATTATTCATTGCATGTCCACTTACCAGCCTACTTCCTGTTATGTAAGTTTTGCTAAATTAAAAAGTTAGAGGTCAGGCACGAGTGCTGCACTGCTGCTATTTCTACCCACTTCAATCTGAAACAAAGACAACAACGCTAACAATTATTTTCTATTAAAACAACCAAATCAAGGAAGTTTTGCTTATTGGTGGCACATGATGAAAAATTCCTACCAAGGAGAATTTATTTTTCTAAAAGCAAAAGCCATGCTGGAATTTTTTTTTCTGTGGGTTTAGCTGGAACATTTGGATGACCATATGGAACTCTTAGTGGTGCCATGGGACCATGCAGCTATGAAATCTGATCACTATCTCCCTAGTGACAGCTGGAGCCTTTACACCATCAGAAAATTTTCAGACTTCTAATTTGTCATAACTACCTCCTGTGGAAAGAAAATATGTTATGTAGTTAGGTACAAGAATCTGAGTCTACAGTACTACACATATCAGCTTCTCTTCCTTTTAGCTTTCAAGCCTTAAGTTAATTCTTTGCATCTTATCACTCATTGATGCAAGAAATGAAACATACACACGAAAAGAATTTAAAAAATATGAGATCTTGTGAATTGGGGGTTACCTCTGCTGTATAGTTACAGGGGAGATTGACTTATTTTCAAAAACCTACTGATATAACCAATGTTGATCCATGCATTTCAAAGTTTCTTTATATTGAAGCGTTTTCTTCAGTTTTACTCTGTTTAGAAGATGGAAGTGTAGCTTTGCAATGGTTTGCATTATTTTTAATTTTTAACGTGCATTATTTCATTGCCACATCAGGCCTGAAAGGAAACAAAATTTCCAACAAAATTCAGAGTCACTTTTATTAGAGGAACTCACAGATCTCCCTGCCCACTACAGTCGCACACTGGAGAGGAAAAAGCGCTCAGCTCTTCCCAGTAAACAAGTATCCTTTTGACACTTAGAAATATAGGTGTCCACCAGGCAGTCACTTTTGAAAATAATGGGAAATGTGCTTATGTATCTCTGCATATTTGTCCATGGGGGCAAATCCAGCAGAGCTGAGAATCACGTCCCCATGTTTGTTTGTTGTGTAGCCTTGGCTTGGTTTCTGGTCTCCCAGGGCACTTTCAGAAGTTTGTGAGTCATAGCTCAGTGACTGTGAGCAGTATAAAAATGTAAACATATGTTATCATTTGCTTTTTTATGGTCATTCTGGTATCCTTGCTAGCCAGGCATCAAAAATGCTTCACTCTGATTCATTCTGTGGATACCATTGGTTCATCTTTGTGATGGATGTAGAGAAGCTGAGTGCTGTATAGAGAAGAAGCTGAGTGTTGTGAATCTTATTGCCAAGAAGATAACTGCTGGGTTAGAATCCTAATCCTAGTGCTACTTATGGCTCTTGAACTTTCAGCTCAAGTCAGTATTTCACAAAGTTAATGAGCAAAAATGACAGTAAGCTTCTAATAAGATCCAACAGTATCTTTCTCTCAAGTCTTATAAACATCAGCTTTTTCTATCATATCTAACTATTCTGGGCAGTATAAAAGAAATCTAGGGGTACTGATCTGAGACAATTGAAGAAATCCTGAGATTATTTATGACTATTGATTACATTAGAAAGCAAAGCTGAGGTAGATCCTAATTAATTCCAGACTAATTTTCTGTAAAGGGGAACTGGAAGAAAGGCTGTGCAGCCCATGTGACAGAAAAGAAAACACTGGATAAAAGGCACTTACTGTTCCAGTATGAATAGTGCAAGACAGTGTTAGGAAGATATTTGCTTACATTACCAGAAATGATAAAAGACTTTCCATTAAAAAACGATGAGGAAAAACTGTGCATACCCTAGGAGAAAGGAAAGAAACGGCAGGGATAGCATCATGCTATGTAGCAACCTGCCACCAGCTTAGAAATGGACAATAATGACAAATGGACACAGGGGATAAAACTCCAAACACACTGTGAAGAGTTATCTTGGGCAGATGCACGATGTGTTGTGTCTATTGCTGACAGTTACCCAAGGTTTCTGCTTCTTCTACACATTGACAGTGTTTGTACTGTGTGGCATGCCAATAAGATATTTGGATTTGAAGCTGAGCACTGTAATTGTTTTTTTTTTTTTTCCTTAGGAAACAAACCATGAATTTTAGGTTGACTTGGAAGCTCGTATTTCATGACATCTTGTCCCCTCTCCATCCTGTTGCAAAGCTTCCTTTTAGTACCAGGGCCATTCCCTGATGCCCTGGAGCCCCAATGCACATAATTCATACCATTTTTAAGGCATTTGAAGTACCAAGAGAGGTCGGTGAAAGGAAAAAATTGTGTGGAACATGGACCCATACAGCTGAACATTTTTCATTCACAGAGCTGCAGCCATAGCTACACGTTTGGCAGATTAAATCAATGCATTATTAAAGTAGTCTTAGGTCCAAAATGAGCTTAACATGGGTGTGAAATATGGCTGCTCTGGTCTCCTGAAGTCCTGCCATGTTAATCACACAGACATTTTGCCTTAATTAGGAACTTGTTGGCGGCGTACTCTGCTTGTTCGGCTGGGATGTCATGCAGCAGCACCTCCAGGGCTCAGGCCACAGGAAGATGTTCCAAACAGAAATCCTGTGGGGTTTGCTTTTGACTTTGGTCTCAGATGACTCCCTTACCCCACTTGCCTGCATGTGATTCATGAACTAGTCCCCAGTGGATACCCACAGGAGTGAGCATTCCCATATAAAACCAGCCTTGTGCCTCGCTCTTGGCTAGCACCATTGCCTCAGGCTTGGTCCTGAGTAGACAGTTAAAATATTATTTCTTGCCAAATTATATGCTAATTTTTGGTTGCAGACAAAGATTAAATAAGGGTTCATTTTATCATGTTGAGTTCTTTCCTATTTTTAGTATGCTGGGGTTTTTTTCACCATCAACATTTTTGTTACCTCTTTTTATATGCTTCTTATATGCTTTTTAAATCTTAGCCTTATCCATACCAAGAGCCAGATTTTAAGGTGCTGCCCCCCACAGAAAACTTTGGTCTGTTTATTAAAGCTGAGGATTTGGTCTTTCTTTTACCCAAGCCTATTTCACAAGAATATGAAAAACTAATGGATCCCCAGTTTACCACTGTTTTTTCCAGCTACAGACAGGCCAAAGTTAAAATAAGACCCTGTTTAAATGTTAGAGAGTGGAAAGCATCACTGAAGAGCAGTGCTTGTACAGGCTTTTAAGAAATTTCCTTAATTCCAAACTGACTGAATAGATGGATACTGATTTATAATATCTCTGTACATTGTCTGTTATGTCACCTTTTATTTAAGTACCTATTTAATGACTGAAATACAAAAAAGTGGACTGTTCCCTTTTCTTAAGAATTGTTGGAAGGGGGAACTATCCAAGTGACTGAATATTCACTATTCTTCATCTTACAGCAATAAAAGGAGGTTGAATTTTGTGGTTACTGGGGGACTGAGGGCCTTAATCACAAGGAGCAAAAGATTTCCGGAAAGGTAGATAAAATCTATGATGCCTATTTCTGGTGCACTTTGTGAGCTGAATGAAAACCACTGTAACATTGTTTAATTAATGCTGAATTGCATGATGGCTGGCCGTAGCTCTCTAATTACTATTGGTAGTAGCTCTTCAAATTTTGATTAGTGGAGAGGTGAATCACTATCTTTGATGTGGTGAGGCAGCTTCTGCCACAAATTAAAACCAGGTAGTGAGGCTATAGATTAATTGTGAGTATGTGGAGCAATTAGGACAGTCTACCTCCCCCTGTCTTCTGTCTGAAGTTTGTTGCCTGCGGTAAAGGTCATAGAAATCAAACCTGAATTGTATCAGTTTTGGATGAGATCTCTCTATATATATGCAAAGGCACTGTTTTGGGGAAAATCTGTAGTCATTCTAATTCAAAACATGTTAGATGTCATCTTCTTCCATGCCTGCAGAACGAGCAAGTACCAGAAAGCAATCTGCTGCTGGGGAGGGGCTGGGGAGGCTCCTCGGGCCACACAGGGAACAGCAGCAGCATCATCTGGAGAGCACTTGCAGGGGGCTCGCGTGGGGCGCTGCTCCTTTTGACTGACTTTGTGTTTGTGCAAATGTGTAAAACCCTTGCAGAGGAAGCTGAGCTATGGCTCCCAGAATCTGCACTACTCGAGGCAGTGGCTGCAGGACTTGGTGGGGGCTTGGCTGGGTGAGGAGGCCCAGTCCCCCTCCTGGTGCTGCAGGTGCCACCGGCACACGCTGCCTCTGCCCGCAGAGACTTTGTCTTGCTTGCTTAGGGGTGAACCTGAACCAAAACACAAGAAGTACTGGGCACTAGTGTGGATTTTAGGAGCTTTCCTTCACGACAAGTGGGTTTTCCTAATCAAGTTAGTGCCTGGGTTAGAGTATTGTGGCTCTCCTTTTTTATTTTTCTGTCTATGCTGTGTCATCATGTACAGGATAAACAATCTGGAATAATAGGAAAAAACGGCAGTTAAAAAGAAAATATGTTATTGCCACTAATTTCTGTTCTTCAGATATGATCATGAATGAAAACAATGTGATTTCAAGAGATTGTAATGTATTCATTTCTTATGCTCTACCATCTTGTTTCCTCCATATATGCTGCTCCACTTTCATCTGCTGTCAGAATTTAGTGTTTGGGCTTGGGTTTTTTTCCTCTATTTATCTCATCCTCCCTTATCAATTCTAATTTGCTCCTTTCTCTACATCCTTTGCTCCTATCCCGTGACTTACTGTCATTTCTTGCCCTGATTTGTTAGTGGGAGCATGAGAAAATAGTTTCTTCTGAAGCTGCTAAATATGTCTCTCATTTATTCAGCTGGTGGGAGAGAAAGAAGAAGGAATGAGGTTCAGCAAAGTAGCCTTTGTAACCACAAGATTGTTTGCACTTTACTGCCGGAACATGCTGAGACTTGAAACCTTTGTATGATTTTTATAAGTAGAGAGGCTGTAATTGAACATTCTTGCTAGACATTAAGAAGAAATAAATATTAAAATATTTATTTTCTTCTTCTTTTTTTTTATATACACTCAGCTTTTGAAATCATGTGAGTGGGCGCAATTATATAAATCTCTGTGCAAATAATGAGGCCCCTGTGAACAATTTTAAAGAGAGCAAAAGCAGCCTTTTGCTTATTCATTTCAGGGAAAAGCAATCTGATTGGAGCCTTTTACTGGAGAGTTTCACTCACCTACTGTCAAAACTGCTTTCTTGATGTCCACTTCTGATGGATGTATGAAGCTGAAACTCTAAATAAGTTTAAATAGCACAAGATCTGGGCAAAAAATGAGACACCCCACTTCTGTGTTTTGAGCTTCTCTCTGCTTTTAATGAATCAAAAGTATAGATAACCATGCAGAAAAACAGGTATCCCCAAGTGCCTTTTCAAATAAAGCTATCTTCTTTAAATCAGAAGAAAGGAAATTATGTATTTTAGCACTGAGGTTCAAGCATTTTCTTCTGCAAATAAAAGCGAGAATTTCATAAACACAGCAACACCAACATAATCAGCACAGAGAGCTTTGGGTGCAACAAACTACCAGCACAAAAATAACTGAAAAAGAGACAAAACTGCATGATAGGGGTTGTTGCCATCTCAGTGATCTTAGAAATGAAAAGGAATGAAAGCAGGTGAAAATAAATGAAAATGACAATATGAAGAAAAGTATTGGATTGTATATTTATATATAAACTGGGTTTATACAAACATAAGTAGAAAACACATGGCAATAGGAAATGTACTACCAAATAAGTGAAAAGAAATAGCAATGAGAAGCTCTTATTTCTGGATAGTTCAGCAAGGGTACAATGACAAGGACCTGCACGTTACCAAGGGAAAAGGAACTCGAGTCTGTACACAAAAAGACTCTTGTTTTCTATTGAAATAATGTTTGACAGAAGAAAGGCCAGTTATAACCATTAATCTGGTTCAATTTTATTACAATTTATAGCCCATGAGGACAAAATAAGTCTATTGAAGTACATGACAGCAGCAGTACATGAGTTCGTGCTTAAAAATGTTATTCTCAATGTTGGGACATCTGGGCAGCCAGATCTAATCGTATTTCTTTTCTCTGCCAGAACTAGAACATCTGACATTGGAGTTATTTGTTCAGGCATTTCTAAATAGATAGTGCCAGATAACTGACTATAACCAAAATCTTTCCTTTTTTGACATTATTTGGATGTGTCTCCAGTTCTAAAAATCCTGTCATTGTTAAAGAAAGAAAACAATATTAAAAAAAAAAGAGGCAGAAAGAAAAAAGCATGTTAAGTGTGAACAAGAGCCCCACAGCTAGACTTCCTTCCTTCTCCACTTTTGATCCCCTTAGTGCTGCCTCTGAGGTGCAAAGGAGCTGGTGTCTGCTTACAGCTGCTTGGTGGAGGGTCCTCCAGAGGTGAGGAGGTCTCAGGCAGGATAAAGGGACGGAGCTGGGTCCTGCTGGCAGCTCCACAAACCCTGCCAAACAGCACAGGCTGTGCAGTGAGCAGGGCAGGTTCCTGCTGCCCAAGAGCCCCTCTCCCTGCCCGTGCAGTGTGCAGGGGCTGACACGGGTGTGTCACCACCCCGTGCCCTGCTCCTGCGTGGGCTGGGCTGTCCCACAAACCCTGATGGGATTTGCAGGCTGCCTGTCTGCTCTGGCTCTGTCACTGCCTGCGTTTAGACCATTTTCGTCAGTCCATTTGTCTTATCGCACTTCATGTTTTCCTGAGAGAGTTTAATGGAGTGTGGGAGTTCTCATAATAATCTCCCAGGTTCCACATTTATTTTCCTTGGCTTTCAGGAATGTTAAGGCCAACAGAGAGAAAACAGAACTCGATCTATTTAAATAATGCTTAGTATCGACACGTTTTGATGCACATGGAGAGGAAAGAGTAAAAAGACAGGTGAAAACCAAGCAAAATGAAGACTTGTAAAACACTACCTACTACAGCCTTGCCACATGCTGGTCACTAATAGATTTTACTCATACTTTATGGCCAGTTGTCTAATTTGTGGCATTCACCCTACTCTTAGAAGTTTACTGCCTTACCAGAGTGGCACACAGGTTTAGTGTGATTTTCTTATTTGGTAACAGTATTGGAAGTAGTTTTTGATTTGTAGTATTCCAGGGCAGACTATTCTGAGAAATGTGAGTTAGGTCTTTGAAAACATTTTACAGTATCATCCAAGGTGGATTGACAAATTTTGGCCTTAAGTCTTTAAAAATCAGAATAGTGCAAAACTTCTTAAAGTTTCTTAGTAATATATGCTCATTTTTCAACCCATTCTAGTATTTATTCACATTCAAAATATCCATCTGTTTCGAAGAAAAATGTAAAGTGAAAATGAAATGTTTTTCTTTTTTGAAAAGCTTCATTACCCTAACTGTTTTTATCACTAGTAAGAATTTTTCACTCAGCTTCCTACACTTTGGGTTGGACCAGTGCCAGAGCCCACTTCTATATGTAACACATATTGTGAGTATGCAGAATAGCTTGCTGATTAATCAAGAATCAGGGAGGTGCTGTAGTCAGACTTCCTTCATGGACAAGGAGTTGGTAGCAGAGATGGCTCCAAAAGCTGGTTCAGAGGAGGCTTCTAGATGGTGGAACGAGAGAGAGAAAGAGGCACCTTCACAGCGTTCATGCTGAACAGAAGGTCTCGTGATGTATGGAGCTGTGTGTGGTGGTGATGTTCCCTGTGGCTTGTTTTCTGGTTACAGATTAATTTGCTTTATGTTCATCTGTCTGGCATGTGACAGTTAATTCATTTTCTCCTCAAACAGAGGCTAAAATTCTGCCATACAACCTAGGGTGAAATCCTTAACCAACTGAAGTAAGAAGAGCCTTGCCCTTACCTTCAGTGAGATCAAGATTTAATTCTTATTCTTTACTTCTTTTGGGGCCAAGCTGTCATCCGAATGACTCACAAACACAACCCCCTCAATTTCATTGGGATACAGAGTGAAAGTCTGCACTCACTTAATAGCAGCTATACAAAAATTATAGTCAGTTCACAGACATTTTCCAAAAGCCTATATTTAGTGCTTTAGTATGTAAATGTATTATTCAATGATATTTTCTCCTTTTGTAGGGGAAAAACAAGACAAAAGTAATTTTAAAAGTACTGTGTTGAAGTACAAAAACCAGTAAGAAATATAAAAAAGTGTGCTAAGTCAATTGGTATTTTACAAGATGTTTTAATTTGGCCCAAGGATTTTAGACTACTTTAATCAGATCACAGCTGGGCCCTTTTCTATGAATAGCCTTTTTAGGTTAATTATTATAAAATCTCTCCGGTCTATTATAACTGAGGAGATAGCACATTCTGTAAATGAAAGTGGTAGGCTGATAAGATACATTTTTTGGCATTAAGTAACTATGCCTATCTTAATTACAGTAAAAATCTTTCAGCTGAAGGCAGGTTGACTTAACTAACAAGCAATTAAAACAGGTGAAACTGTCTTAGGGAGGCAAGACTTGGCCACCTGACAAGTGTAATGAGATCTTTCCATCCTTACAGCCTTTTTCCAGAAACCTTGAAACACAGAATGGATGTAGTGACTCAATGCAGAAAAATGGTATGTGGCTTTTTCTTTATATAGTGCAACATTGCTAGATTTTTTCCAAGAGGTGAAAGAGGGCAACATTGTACTGCAGACATCAATATTTTGCTTTCAACTTCATTTACATCTTCAGTAGTGACCAAGAAGAATAACCATCTAACCTTTTTAAATAAAATTCCAAATAGGCCTACAAAAAAATCAAGACTTCTCTTACAGTGACAAAACTTCATCATTGAGAACCCATAGGTGATCTGAAACAGGTATGGAGTGTTCAGGGGGAAGGGAATCCTATGGAGCACTTTTCCTGAAATAAATGGGGAGATTTGAAGGAACATGAGGCCAGAGTTTGAAGGAGATGTGGCAGTGAAGATCTGATTGCTTACAGGACAGCAAAGCTTCTTTTGTTATGGTCCTGTGCGAGCTGCTGGAGGGGGTCAGGCTCTCAGAAATGTACCTGACTGAGCAGAATGGCTCAGGGAGCTGGAGCAGCTGCTTTAAAGTTGTTAGCAAAGTTCAAATAAAGTGTAGAGCTCAGTGCTTGCAGCATTTGGTTAATAGTAGCACATTCCAGCATTTCACAGATAAAGTATGTCTTGTTTAGGATTTCTAACACAAAGCAACACAGCATGAACCAGAGCAGGGAATACATTCCACATGACTGAAAAAATGAAAAATAGCATGGTAAGCAAAGATGGGGCTATGACTAATCAAATTGGCTAGTGGAGACTATTATACTGCATTAAGTACTGAAATATTATGTACCAAAAGAAAGCTGGCAGGGCTGAATTAGTAAGAATGAGTCATTTATTAAAACTCTCAGGAAGAGGAGGTAAGGCAAAGGGACATAAGGTGACTGGAGCATAAAAATTTTTATGAAAATGCAATTAATCTTATTACAGAAATAGGACAGCAGAGCCTTCCGTTTTCAACTTCTGCTTTGCTACTGTGGATCAAGACACTCTATTCTGTTTTTTTTTTCCTAAATAAGTGGGAGGAAAATGAACCCAGTCTCCCAAAACTTTAAAAGTGTCTTTCAAATCTTGACCCTTCTTGAAGTACCAATAAGTGATCTATGGTTCCCTTGCTATGTCTGTTTTCTGATTTTGGACTTTACAAATATACCTTTTGAAGTGGGTGGTGCTGGTGCCCCCCTCTCCCCTGGCACCTTCAGGCAAAGTTCAGATCAGCCCTTCTAGAGCAGTGCTGGACTGGGCTCCTGGCACCAGCTGATGGGGGCTGCAGGTGGGACATTGGGGTGTTTTGATGGTTGGTAACTCAGCCACAGCTACTGTTAGCCGAAAGAATTTAGTCTTGGCAAACTTGTGGGGGTTTGGGCTATTTTGTCTTCAAGGCAGACTCTTGGCTACTGCTGCAAGTATTGCTGTGCATAATATTTAATATTATTCTGACTGGTATCCTTGTAGAGAAGGAATTGAGACATTGATACCTGATTGAGGTCTACTTTATGTAGTAATGCAAAATCCCAAATTTTAAAAACAAGCAAGACTGAGTGCTTTTTGAGAGGGTAACCTGCATTAGACAGTGACGGATCATTCACCGGAACCTATTTTTTCCCAATCCCTTCAAGGGCTTATTTTTTATTTTCTAATTGCAGATGGCAAAAGACACAAGCACATACTTTTGATCTGCAGGTAAATGGATTGGAGTTTTGAAGGAAACCAGTTTAAGCACTAGGACCCCACCCACACTGTTGGAGGTTGTTCTTTGTTTCCCAGCTCATTATTAGTGTTTAAGGAAGCAAAAAATGAAAAGATTGAACTCCAACCCTAGAGAGGAAGAGAGAATATACTGCTTCAACCCACAGATTCTCTACAACTCAATTAACAATATAACAATATATTTCATCTGTCAGAAATGTTTATCTTCTCACTAATTAGGAAAGCAACACCACATTTTGAAAGGAATTGTAGCTCATAAAAATGCTTGCACCCACAGATGCCCTGTGCAGATTGCATCACTCAGTCTGCCTGGGACATGGGTTAAGTGTGGGACGAGGGAACATTGCCTTCCCCCTCTCCCGCAGTCATTGCCTCCCTCACTGCAGTCTTTTGTTTCCACTTGCTGGAAATCTGAAAGGGTGGAGGGAACTGCTGCAGCAGGCCTTGCCCTTGCCCTCTTTGTTTCTGCTAGCCTTAATTAACCTCTCCCTAGGTTCACCAAATTTGTGATTAGAAATTTTTTTAAGTTGGGCTTATGCTCACTAAGCAGGTTTTCTCATAGCTCTACTTGAAACCCCATTATTACCATTTTGAATGCTGCACTGTTTGTTCTAGAAACCCATCTTAGTAATTTATCCCATATCTCTATTTTCCCCTCATGGAAAATACAATTATTTTAATTCTTCTAATTGTTTTTCATTTCCTACACTCCAAATTTGTCTCTTTCCCCCAGGCATCTCTTCATCTTAGCTCATTGACTGGAAAGGCCTTTTTGGCTCTTTAGTTCCTTATCTCTATTCCAAATGGACTAATATTGTACAGTGTTCAATAAAAAAATAATTTAATTTGTTATTTCTTTCATCATGCAGTTGCAAAATTGGCAGGCTTTTAAGATGGTTCTTTAGATTTGGGGGTGCTAAGTGCATCTCAAATTGAGATGTCAGTTTTAACAGAAAGTTATGTGGAACTTTGGGTAAGAATGAGCATGTGAACAGTAACACAGGTATAAACCTGCCTCCTTGTTCAGCCCTGCACACAGCAGAAAATGTAGAGCACCTCCTTGCTTTGTGCAGGAATAACTACCCTGTTCCACAGCTCCCAGGGAGAGTAATCAGAACATCATATTCTCACTTTCTTTATTCTTTTAGTTATTTTGCTTAATCTCATGTAATAGGCAATTAACTTGATTTGCCTTCAGAGCTGGGGAAAAGTATAAATAAACCTGGCAGAAGAGCAAAGTGGCAAGCACAGAGGCTGGAGTCACAGAGATGTCCTGTGTGAGCAACAGGAAATCAATTGCCATATGGCCAGTTATAAATAGGGCCATCACACAGCCTCGTTGCCTTTGACAGGTCCAGGTTCTCTGCTCAAAGTTTCTATTTGCAGACTTTCTCACCTCAGACAGTTCTTTTAGGCAGAGCTGGAAGAGATTTTGTTGGAGGTTCTGGAACAGCTTCTGTTCTGCTGGGTGTAAGAATGAGCTGCTGACAGCAAGGAGAAACAACCTGCTGGTGGAACAGGGCAGGAGGGGGCCATCACCTGAAAAAAAGGGTGGAACTCCTAGGGTAGAGTCCCCCAGAAAGGCCATATTTCTTTAGAGATGTAATTTTTTTTACTTCTAGAGATCCTTTCCTGTTGGACATTTTTGCTCATGGTTGCCAAACCAGGGTCACAGCAGTCTAGCTGGGCTTTTGTGTTTTCAGCTCTGTTTCTGTCTGAAAAAATACAACAGTTGCGTTTGGGCAAGTGGTTTGGAGGGAAGTGGTGTGAGTCACACCATCACACAAGCTTGGGGACCCAGAGACAGGCTAATGCCAGTGTGCAAGGTGATATTCCCAGCCAGGGAACTCTGCTCCTGGCAACTGCACCTTCCGTGTGCTTTCTCTGGCACCACTGGTTCTTCTCCCAAGGTATAGCAGTCCTGCCTAAGCTGGAGAGGTGAGGTACTATGAGTGAAAGCAAAAGAAAACATAATTATAAGGATGTGGTAAAAATAAAGGTCAGAAATTACAATCTTTTGTCCTTAGAAACAGCCAGTGCTGCGAGGCAGCTGAGTGGGTGTTCTCAGGACTGCAGCACAGACTGGGTTAACTGCATTGCCTCAGTCCTTTGGGTGTGAGCTGCTGGATTTGGCACCTGTGAGCAACCTAAGTGACCAGGTTCATAGGCAGGACATGCAGGTGAGGTTCTAGGTCATATAAAAATGTCAAGGTTTACTGAACTTCACAGGTTTTTTTGTGCATTCTCTTTATTTTCTACATAGCCCTGGTCTCTTTATTTTCCGCTGGCTCACACATGACTTTTGTTGATTAACTGAATATCTGGATATCACTGAGGCTTCAAAGTGCCCTCACACAAATGGTCACGAGGTCCTGCTTTCAGAGCTTACAGGGAAGCTCTGGCTTTTCTTCTGTTGAGTGTCTTGGAATGCAATCCCTGCTTGGAGACTTGAAATGGAATTACACCCACTATATCATCCAAATTTGTCATATATAAATATAGATGTTGAGATGATTAAACACATTAGCAATTTTCAGTGGTTCTTTAATTCCATCATTCATTATTTTTATTTGATGAACCACTTTCTTATGAAACTTATTAAAATGTTGGTATAAATCTATTCTGAATTCCCCTGATGACTATGTTTATACCAAATGATATACATAATGATCTACTTTTGAGACTGCATTAGAAATATGCACTGGCTTTTCCGTTTGTGAGAGGCTGTGTATTGCTCCCATAAGGAATAATGACTAAGATTTCCTTTCCACATTAGGGAGCTGCAGCCACTCAGGCATGGACTGCACCTCGCTGTCAGCCTCATCAAAGACTCCCAAGGGGTCATTAGGACTTGGGGCAGATCCTGCAGCAGTACCTGCAGGCAGCCCTCCCCTGATCAGTGCAGATCAGCAGCACTGACAGGAAAGGAGACACAACGGGCAGGGGCTGTTGCTGAATTCTTGTCTGACTCTGTGAAAGGAAACACAAAGGGCAGGGGCTGTTGCTGAATTTTTGTCTGACTCTGATCATTTCAGCACCCATATCATCAGGAACCTCTCAGCTTCCCTTCCAAACGCTCCTTCCAAAGCTGCCTTGCTCCCTGCTTTGACCACAGAGCCTAGATAACTGTGTGAGGTTAAACACCTGAGCAATTAGGCAATTATAGTAAAATTAATTGGATGCCTTCCTGAGGGATTTTGCAGCTCTCTTGACCATCAACAGTAAGGTTAGTTAGAGGTAGGGGCTCCACTCTGTCTTTGGGTTTATACATTTACCTTTAAAAACAAATTTATTTGCCTTCTCTTATACCTTTACAGTCTCATGAAAGGCTCTTGGCTTTCAGGTATTTACTGAGCAATATAGTCAAGTATGCAATTACATATCAGATAGAATTTAAATATTAAACAAAAAAATTTGATATCAGTGGATAAGTGCTTCAGGTCCTACTTTATTTATAAACAAACCCTCATCTTTCTAAAAACAAACAAACAGATGCCTAAAAGCTTCTGCTAAAATGGAAGACCATGGAAAGTATGGGGGTTTTTTTCCCCCATAGCCTTCAGAGATTTGCTGAGCTAGAAGTTTTATCTTTGACTTTAATAGTATTTTTATTAATTTTTCTTGATTTAATTTTGTCTAAATGCCTTCTTAGAGACATAAAGACTTCTGGCACCTGCAGTGCAGCATGAAATAGGGTAATCTAAGCAATTTCCCAAATAAAGTATCCCTAACTATATCTTTGGCAACCCCGCTTTGAGCAAGTCCATCAGAAAACTGGTTCTGTGTAATTAACAAGATGGAAATGCTCCACAGTCTAACTGGATCCTTTAGATGGCAGAGGTACAGTGCTGGTGGTGTCTTTCTGATTTGTGTCACTGAACTGGATATTCTGCAGCCAATGAGGCATCATCCACAACATTTCTAAACTTTACTGTGAGAAAATATGCGTTGTTTCAAACGCATTTGGTTTTCACTACAAAAATAACTTTTATTTTAACTCTTAACAAAATATTTATAAATGTCTTTGTTAGAAGAATCATTTAGTAATCTTGCAGGCAAGATACTGATCTTGCAGATCATAAAGTTGGAAGAGTGATGCCTTTTCTTCTGCTATTACATCAGCTATTGTGCCATCCTATTAGTCATGCTGACAGCTCATATAGCCTGGCTGACCACGTATTTTAAAGAAAAAAGATGTTTCCTTGTAAATTTTTTTTTCTATTAATTTGCTGTATTGCTGCTGAAAAGTTACTGATGAATATATCCAGAAAAGAATTTATTTTCATGGTAATTAAGTAGTTTTTAATGCCCTGTGCTAATAATTTTTCTCACTCTGTTTTTTACCTTTTCTTCTGGCCATATGATAGGATAAAACCCCTTGGTGCAATGTCCAAGTTCTGTATAGAACTTCATGAGACTTCTTTTGGTTTTGTTTTCTTTCCTTTCTCATGAGGAAGTGTAGATGAGGGGGCAAATCTTTTGTAACATATACTCAAGGAAGTAAGCTAAATCAGTGCTAGCACCATTATATCAGTATATAACTGAAAAACCCATAGAGGCCCTGTTTTCATAATACCTTTCTAAAGTCCATGTAATTAAAATGGAGCAAAAGCTCTCTGTTTTCCTGAGGCTAGAAGCAGTGTATATGAACAAAATGCCAATCAGACTTTTATTAAACCCTGTACTTTTTTTGTCTTGTATTTTGTTTTATGTTGTCTTTCTAAACATGCCCACATAGGCATTCAAAAACACCCCTGAGCCCTGGGTTATAATGGGTTGAGTGAGGATTACTCAGTTACTCTTATATAAAAATGTTCTTAAAATATCCACCTTGGAGAGAAAAAAAAAGAAAAAGCTCTCTCTCTTGGGAGTATCCTCTCTAATTATTCATAATTAATAAATAAACAAAGAACTGTGTAGTTCTACGTCAAGTAGTTATTAAAATACTCTTAGAACTAAAAAGACTTCCTGGTCAGAAAGCAGATATCCAGCTGTGCTGAAAGAATGTAGGACTGAATCCAGAAGAATTTCTACAGAGCTTTTTCTGGTGTTTGAGTTCAAGACAGATCATTTAGGACTGGAACATCACCTTTTAAGTGGTTTGAAGCACACAGAGCTTCACCTTAGTAATCCAACTTGGTCCTGAACCTTTCATGTGAAGCTCCTGATTTTAGGGCATCAAGTGGAAGATGTCCTTGTGTAGGCTTTGATTAATAGCAGTCCTTGTGGTTGGGGGCAGAAGAGATCAGGCTGGGGGTGTGGGTAGCAGTGTAGGCTGGAGGAATTCACTGGGCATTTTTTCAGTCAGATTTCAGAGAGGAAGAAATGCAGATGAAGTTGGCCAGGGACCACAGGCCAAGGCGTGCAGAGTCCCTGCGTTGCTTGGCACTGTGGGACAAATGCAGCCTCCGTGGGAGGCAGGAGAGCAAACCTATTTTTCCTTCTGTTGATGGGTTGTAATGCCAAGAAAAAGCTTTTTTCTTTACTTACTGTGGCTGGAAGTGTGTCACTGCAATATGTGGGAAAGGGTCTCATGCTCTCCCTGCGAGAGGCTGCCTGCTCCTGGGGCATCCCTGTTCAGCACAGCTCAGAGGTTACCCCCTTCTCCACACCTCTCTGAGCTGTGGCTGGCTCAGGCTGCCTGTCCTCTTCCAACAGACCCTCCAGGGAGCCCAAATTTTCTGAGCATTCTCATGATTTGCTGTAAATGTGCCCTGTTCTGTTTGCAGAACGCCTTCTCAGCTGTAATCACCTCAGTGTTGCCAAACAACTGGAATAAGGGATTATTCAGACTCCTGTCCCTGCAGAATAATAACTGTTAGCTTATTTGCTGCTGTACTGGACCTTCCAACCCCTACACAGCACGGTGGAGAACTAAGGTTTTCTTTATTGATTCAGACATTACTGTTTTCTTTTTAGGATTGTTATATTGAACGTTCCCTTGGTATTCTTTGCTTTGTTATTACTTATACCCACAATAAATAAGCCCTTGGGATTTCTGTAAAAATCTGACCATAGACAATAAAATACACATGATCCATTTAGTGAAACAATACATGTTTTGACCTGAAGATCTTGCTTCCTTTAGAATACCTTTTTCCTCTTTCACCTGGATTGTGCTTAAACCAGAGTATTGAACTCTGCAGTGTGGTTTTCAGTTCAGGTGCCAAGAAAAGTTTGTCTCAGCACTGCAGTGTTTCAAAGAACATTAAGAATGCCAAAAAAAGAATATAAAAAACCAAATATTACTTTCTATATTCCCCCTTCCCAAGTACCCTTTTAATCAGAGTGAAGACTGATGTATTTATGAAAGCCACCAGCAATTAAATAAAGCCTTCTTGTAGGAAAAGGGATCCATTGAATGCAAGAAAGATTTGGATCTTTGTGCTAATTAAGACAGATTCAGAACATGCTGGACAAGAATCAGTAGTAAATCCAGAATTTTTTTTTCCTAGAGAAGTACTGAGCAGTGTGTAGTACTCCAGTCTGATACCTGTAAACAGTTATGGCATGAAAAATATACATGGAAAGAGAATAATGGAGGAAGTAAGGAATGTCATTTCAAGCATTGGAAGCTATTTCCTTTTCTTTTAAAAGAGCTCTTTAACATAGAGCTGCTGGACCTTTTTTGAGAACAATGTAATTACACATCCTAGACACACCTGTTGAGAGGAATTTATTGGTACTTATGGAAAGGAAAATGAGGAGATTAAGGTGTTGACCTCTCTTATTAGAACTGACTTACTAGTGTTTGTACCACCTGTTACTACAGTGTTTAATCAGTATTTTTAGATTGGACTAGGAATTAGATTAGTACCAGATGTTTCCAAATTTTGTAGTTATTCTAGTCTTTAAATCGGACCTTCTTTAGAAATCATTAAACAACATAGCTCAGTACTATCAACTCTGTTAAGTTCTGAGGAGAAAATTTACAAGTTACTGGGGAACCTTCCACTGCAGGTGCTAGATGGTGTTTAGAGATGCTTCTGAGAGAAGGGAAAGGAAGGAGGAAAAGGGTTCTACAAGGACACTGCTGACAGTATAGAAAAATGGTCACTCTCCTAAAAGCAGCTAAAGTGGAAGTGCATGGTGCATTTCAGTCAGCTCAGGACCCCTCATAACCCACAGCCCTCCTAACAAGGGCTGACTAAAAAGGAGAAAGGCAGAAGGAGGCAATGGCAAACCCTGGTGATGTTGGCCCAAAGTTAATATCCCTCATCCCACAGCTGCTTTGGGGCACGAGAGCTGGAGTGAGCCCTGCAGTCCCTCATCTGTGAGAACAGTGTTTGGTCCAGTCTTTGATCCTAGGTTCCCAAAAGACAGTTATCAATAATAAATAATTAGTAACAGCTCCTGTGAGATGCAGGTGACTGCAGGCTGCAGTTGTGGAAGACAAAGGACAGGAGTGGTCACCCTCTGTTTTAGCAGGAGGCAATGCCTATTGTTTTCTAATGCCTGTCACAGCCTGGCAAGCCTCACCTCTGCTGTGGTGTAGATTATGTTTAACAAGCTCTACAGAAGGAATTTTTTCTTTAAAGACTGAGAGGCACATGGGAGGTTATTTTCTTTCAATTAAGGCAGCTTCAGATTGCAAGGGAAGCAAAAGAAATACTTGTGCCTAAAATTCTTATGTTCCGAGTCTTGCTGCTTGTTCTTTATTTGGGCCACAGTACGCTGAAATAAGAAATACATGGTCATGGAAAAAGTTTTATTTTAACCATGAAAAACACTTTTTTATGACTTGCTCATGTGAAGTATTCTCCTTCTTCTGCTGCTTTTAGAGTGGACTTGAATTTCCTTTTTTACACATAGAATAAAAACAATATAATACTGCAACCATATCAAAATGTGTCAGGATTTCCTAAAACAGGAAGTAGTATATCCTAACAGTTTCCATTTTTTTAGGGAATCTAGAGACAGAAATGTAAAAGGACTGAATAAATTTGCAAAATACAAGAATGGTTGTTTTCTCTACCATGTTAAAACAAAAAGAAGCAACTTTGTTCATTACCATGCAAAACTAATGGGAATAGGTAGCAGTGTGCTCTGGAGGGGAGCACAGGGATTTATACTGTATAGGAGACCCCCTATATCTTTGTTTTACAAGCACTTCTGAAAATATCCTTTTTTTGTTGTTGAAAGCCAGATCAGTAAAGAGCAGTATTTGAAAGACAAAGAATATTGTTTCATATCAATCCATCCCTCAATCCATCCCTCAATCCATCCCTCAATCCATCCCTCAATCCATCCCTCAGTCCATCCCTCAATCCATCCATCTATCCATCTCTTATGTGTCTCCTTAGATTTTTCAGATACTGTTTTACCTTTTCCTTGGTAAAGGTTGGAACATTAGAGGTAATGTCGCAGAAGGGTGTCTTGCAACTTTGAAAAAATATGCTCTACCATGGCAATTCTTGTTTAGAACCTGAGTCAAAGTTGACTGAAGTTACCAGGAAAATTTCATGCTGTCAGTGAGCATGGGTTCATGATATTTAAAAGGGAGATTTCTGCTTGCATAAAGCACCTACAGATTCTTTTAACTGTAATTGAGCAGACTGTTCACAACAAAGAATTAATTTGCTCTTGGATTCAGCATGCAGTTTAGGCCATTTGATGACTTCTGTTTTTTCTGAATGCAGAATTTGGTATTTTTCTTGTGGATTAGCTCCTCTTACAGCTAAACAACATGTATGTGAATAAAATTTTGTTTTACTTTGAGAAAATTATCTGCCTGAACATATTTTTCTTTGATAGGTCCCTAACCTTTCTTCAGGCAAACTTTTCAGATGCACTAATGGAGGGTAACACATGAACTCAAGCGACTCAACTCAAACTTATCAGGAAATTGTTCTGCCCTCCGTGCCATTCCCCACCAAGCCTCTTGGTTCAGTTTGTTGATGGCACTGGTATGTAGAAGTCAGTAAGAGAATTTTCCAGACACTAATCTTTGCCTTTACTATATTTATCTGAGCTATTCAATGACCCTTTTAAATTCAATTACGTTGATTTTGTTTAACACAGAGATGTTTCCCACTAAAAACTTAGCTAGAACTGAGAGACACTGACAAACTTTTAAAATGGCATATTTTGAGAGAGCTGGGTGTCCTAAATTATATATTTCCACTTAGGGAATTGTTCAAGAGAGCAGTAATAGTGTAAGCCCACAAGTGTTACAGTAAGTACATCCATCGTGTCAGAACAGTTGTATTTAATAAAGCTTTATTCCCAACTTCAGAGAGCTTTTAAAATGTTTTCCACTTGGGTGACTGTTTTATTTTGTGAGTTTAAAAGATTCACTTATTAGTTTAGGGAATTTAAAATTACTGTTAAACCCCAAAGTGTAAAATATTGTATCAAATATTTAGAATGGTGTGAGTTTAGTTACATGGAGACATGTAGTAATATTTCTTACACAATGGAGAACAACTGTTTTGGCACCACTGTTAAATGGAAGGTCACAATATTTTTCATGAAATAACCAGACTTTAGGAATATGTTTAATTTAACTTTGGATGGTAAGACTGCACAATGCTTTTTATTATACATTGCCTAATTTTAGCAAGACATGATTTCATGCCATGTAACTATGTCTTTTACAATATAAGAGAAAAATACAGAGGTTTAATAAATTAATTGATGCAATTAATTTTTAAAAAAAACCTGAAGTTATTGGAAATATGAAAATATCTGTTCAGTGACTCAGTAGGAAGCTGGCCACCTTTCAGCTCCAATGTATCATAAATAGAAAGATAAATGTCATTCTACTTTTCCCCTTCAGTATCCCAGAGAAGGGGAAATAGATGTAAATGGAGGAATCAGTATAAATGAGAGAAATATTTAAGCATTTTTCCTAACAAACTACTTCTTATCAGAAGCACTGAGGGTTTGGTTTGTTTTCCAGATAGCATTTGGACAGCAGGGCTCCATCACAAGTAACAGTGACTTGGGAAGACAAATGCCGTAACTACAAATGTCCTTCCCTTCCTCCATCTTCCCCCAGCTTCACATGCTGGTCAGGTTGCCATATGGAATGGAATATCCCTTGGATCAGCTGGGCTCAGCTGTCCTGGCTGTGTCCCCTCACAGCTTCTTGTGCCCCCCCATTGCCCTGGCTGGTGGGGTGTGGAGCAGAAAAGTCCTTGGCTCTGTGTAATCACTGCTCAGCTATAATATCCCTGAAATATCCCTGAATTACCAATGCCATTTCCAGCACAAATCCAAAACACAGACCCATACCAGCTACCATGGAAAAACATAACTATTCCCCACCAAACCCAAATATATGGCAAGCTATTTTTTGGTTGGCAGCTCTGAAGGTTTGGGGCAGTCCCTGGTGAAGACAACCTGCAGGTGCTGTGGCCACCTGAGCAGGAAAGGTGCACTTGGCCACTCCTGCTCAGACCTGCCCTTTGCTAAAGGACAGGTGACAGTCCCCGGGAGCCTGCTCTGTGCATGTCCCCAGTGGGCTGTTGGGTAAGAAAAAAAGTTCCCAAAAAACTAGTAGGAAATTCCTGCAAGTGAGGAAAATTCCTCTGGTGGACAACACCTCTGTGTGTCCTTGTTCTCTTGGAGCTAATGCTCCTCTGCATCAACTCATCTTGACTCATCAGGTAGTGTCTGAGAGTTGGGCATTGTGAAGGGAAAATACATGGCAGAGGTCTTTGTTTTTACCCCATTCCCTGATTTGGGTTTCCTCTTTCTTTTTTTGGTATAATTGATATTGGACTGAGGTTACCCTGTTTTCTCAAGATTTCTGGCATGAAGCAAAACAGCAAAGGGCAGCTGTGCCACAGCTTTTACTGCTTCAAAACTGTTTTATTAATCTGACTGTAGGCAGAAAGGCATTTATTGTGATCTTTAATTCTATTCCTCTACACGAAGGCGGTACATAACATTTTCATCCATCAGGTTTTTTATAAAACAAACAACAAACAAAATATCTACATAATAATCTGTGGTTTAGAAACAAGGATTTTTTTCTTCTCCCCTTCTAGTTCACAGACAGGGTATCAGATAGTCTTATTTGTAATTTATTATTTGTTTAGTTGTTTTATTTTTTATAAATGCTTTTTTAAATTATTAAAGAAATTACTGAACTGAGGACTAAGTATTTGGGTGCTTTTTAGGGAATAAAATAATCAAAGTAATAAGACAGGGAATATGTTTATGGCATTTTTCTCTGATGTGCCAAGCAATCTTTCATTATAGGAAAGGAAAAAGAGTAAAATGCTTTTTGCATTGTTTTGGATAAAAGCAAATTTAAGACTGTAAAATGTGTTTATCAGGAAATGAATTTGCCTTTCTTTAGGCAATGGCATCTTGGTTTAGTACTGAAAGTAGATTTTGTCTGAACTTAGTAAAGGTTAGATGTCTTAAAAGCTTTCCTCTCATTTCCACATCAAAGTACAAAACCAGTTAATTCTGTGAGACTTTGAGAGCACAATGAAAGTATATTTGTGAATTGATTCTACAGCTCAGTATCTTTATAGATACTTCCACAGGTTGCATGACACTGTGATAGAACTGAAATCTCAAATGAAATAAATTTGCAGATATCATAAATAATTTTGAGATTTCATGTGAATATTCTAATGCTGAGAGATAGAGTTTTTCAACAACAGTAGTAGTTTCAGGATCTCTGTTCTGGATGTCTTTTCTATTGAATTGAATAATTCCAATGGAACTTCTTCCATCTAGGTCACTAGCAGAATAATTCTGGGGAGAATTTACTTCTAGGCCTCTGCTCTTACTGTGTATCAAAATGATAACATTAAAGAATCACACGCAAACAAATGCCCCATAAAAGGATTTTTTATTGATTTACTACGTTACTATGTAAATTTTTGGTGTGAGAGAGAAAAGATTGCTTTGGATACACTAAAATAATTCCATTATCTTGTTGTTTGGTTTGCAAGAATTTGAAAGCATTTCACACTCTGTCATTATATCTTAAAAAAATAATATAATTATTTTGCTTCCAAACTGTTTTGTTTGAATGTGATTGCAAAAGCATTCTACCAATGCAAAAGATTTGGATGAAAAGAAACCAATTTTCTCTCCCCAAAATCAATCTAGCTTCTTTTATTGCCTTCTAAAATACTTCATTCTTGCAAACAGTAGTTTTAAAGTAGAGAATTGAAAATATTTTAAGATTGCACTCTAGAATTTTATGGACAATGGTGAAGGAGTGAGTTTTTCTAGGAATAATTTAAATATGTTGAAGCCAAATATATTTGAAATAATTTTCATACATGAAGATTCACAGAAGGAGGCCTTTGGGAAGGAGATGAAAGGATCATGAGAGCTGGCATGACTGGCAAAGCAGAAAGCATGAGAAGAATGTAAAAGAAAAGCAGGACAGTTGGGTAGAAGGGCTGGTTCCTGCTGCCTTGAGTGGAGGGATTCTGTCTGGTCCAATGAAACCACCTGAGAAGTTGATATGATTGAATCTGTAACTGAGTGGGATGATTTTGGCTGTGTGATTTTTGATGCCTGTTCCTTTCCAAGAAATACCTCATTTAGTTTTTCAGAGAGAGATAGAATAGATACATAGATTGCAGTATGTATTTTGGGAACAATTTTATATTTGAGTTTTGAGAATATTAAAATGGGAATTGTGTAAAAGGAAGTGAATGCAAGGCATTTTCTAAATAACCTTTATGAAATCATAGATGCTTAATATTTTAGACAAGGCTGTCATAACTTTGACACTGTTCTTATTTTTGACACATATCCTGCATTATTATGCAATGTACATTTTAACTCCAGATGAAAACCAACAACAAATATTTACTGTGAAAGGTGAAAGCAAGATAATAGTGGAAATGGACAGAGAAGGGAATAGAGAAGAGACTGATATGGGAGGCTGTCCTGAACATCAGAAGGCCAAGGCTCTGTATTTCAGTCAGTCCTCGGGCCTTTTGGATATGAAGCAGCAGACAGAATTTGTCCTTTACCTTGTGAATGATTGGCAGATTATTTAAAGGCAAAGCAGATGCTTCTACCTAGTTGAATGCAAAACATTAGTTTGAAAGGTCTTTCCATTGCCCCTTCCAGTTTTGGTGGAGCAGCAAAGGGTAGTGATGTTGAAAAGAACATGCATATTCCATTTGTGTCCTCTCTTCATCTAATGGCATAACATAATTATTTTAGTAGAGATAAACTTTTGTGCTCCCAGGAGTCCTTAAGTAATTTTTGCATTAAATGGCTATACTTTGTTTTCTCTTGTAAGTGGTGTCACTCCACTCTCAATTTAATTATAGCTTGTTTGAGTAAGCTTCTGTGTAATGTCAAGTTTTCCCCAATGGCTCAAGAAGGTCAGAAAAGGTCTGCTCTTAATACTTTCCACAACAACTGAAAGGCTTTCCTTGTTTAAACAACAGTCAGGAAGAACACAATTAGATACGATTACCTAATTCTTCTTGTAGTGCTCAATGGCAATTGTCTGAGTAGTGGAACAGTAAAGATTAGAGCTTAAGAAAGATGCTGCTTTGGAGAGAAAGATTATTGAAACTCTCAACACAGCAATTAACCTTGCTTAGCTCTCTTGCACGCTGCGAAAGTGTGAAAGCGTAAAAATGCAGGAAGAAAATACTTTTAAGAAAGCACAAGCTGGAAAAGCAAGAGATAGATTTAGAAATTCTAGCAAGACTGTAATTAAAAAAAAACCCCAGACATTGGCACAGTGGACAGGACAAATGAACCTCTGTAATCCTCTGTAGTCCTGCACCTGTAATTTTCAAGAAATTATATGTATTCAAACATATGAGTTATTTCTCAGAATTTACTTATGTTCTAAATAATTATTTTGAGCAAGGCAGAGATGTTTCAGACAAAGGTGAGACAAACTTCTTAAATTCTGACTGCTCTAGGCTGATTGGGCTCTTTGCTTAATTTGACTCTTAATGTAGTTGTTGTCATTGATTATTATAAACTAAATTAAACCAAAGGAAGGTAAAAAACTCCCACAAATGTAAGAACAGCCTTGGAACAAAATACTTCAAGTCAAAAAAGACGTTGTTTTGGCATAAAGCAGATATTGCTTTTCCCCTACTTTTTGACCATTTAATGAAAGCAATTTCTATGCCAATGTTTTCTGTCCTTTCTAGACTCTATCTCAACACCCACTTGTGACCTGCCCCTTGTGAAATACCGTTGCTTTCCAGTTTACTCTAGATTTTTTCTGAAGCATTAGTTTGGTTCCCTTTTTTAATCTTTATTTTCTCATGCACCTGAAAGTGGTATCATTACCCATATTTACTTCTCTGGATTTCTCTCACAGTCTTTTTCATAATGTCAGCACTGAGTTTGTAGAAAATGTCTTATTTTGTGGTGATTTCATGTCCCCTGGGTCTTACATTTAGGTAAATGCTTTCTATATTTCTAATAAAAATAAATGGGGATAAAGCAAATAGTTTCAAGTGAAGAAACATAATTTATTTCTACAAGGATGTTATAAGATCAGGCATAGTTTTCTGGGAATTTGAAGAAGTCAACAGTTTTCCTTTTTCTGACGGATCCTTTTTCAGTTGCATTTTTGTGCAGTGTTTTGCCTGCTCACTTTGGGATTGCTTTCCTTTTTCCTCTTACAAACAAGTCCTCCTGGTGCTGCTGGCCACAGCAGAGAGAGAAGCAGAGCCAGAATGCCTCCCACGTTTTTCCCTTCTGACTCCTTTGAAGGCATCCAGCTTCCCACAGGGAGCGTGTAAAATGCAGTCTCTGGGCTCCTTAGAATGAGGAGCTGTTTGCCACTCCAGTACTGAAAGAAACCAGGAATTTTGGTCTCCCACAATCAATTACCAGCCTATTTTTATACGTATTTCTACGTTAAGATTATCAGGATGATGTGTAGTATTTACTAATGGCCCAATGATCTTTATTTTTGTTTTTTTAATTTGGATGCTAAACCCTTAACTGATCACATATCAGGGAAAGTGGAAGTGCTTGTTTAGGAGTACCACACATGGAGTGAAGTCCTGAGCTTTCCCCTGTGGTCCTGCCCACGTGCTTTGACCATGAATTGGACGGGCCACCTGCAAGAGGGACAGCGCAGCCCGTGCTCCGTGCCTGGGCCACTGCTGAGCTCTGTCCCCAGGGCAGCCTGGCCCTGAGTGTGTGCAGACACCTGCCCACCACCAGCAGGGCTTGGCACACCAACTCATTTTACATTTTACAGCTGCCAAATGGCAGTAATTTTAATTTGCTGTCAACCAGAGGCATAGGCCGGATGCAGAGCGAGTGACCCAGCAGGGCAAACCTTCAGATCACCTTTCCAGTCCCACGGGCCAGCTACTCCTTAGCACTGCTTTCTCTACCTTTTAAAGACATTGACACGTGTTAAACATAACCAAATGGAAAAAATGGCATGTGAATGCAAACCTCTTTAATACTCATCTGGCAATACTTTTCAATGTTGTGATTTAAAAGGGAAAAGGACAGATTGCTTTAGTATTATTAAAATTTGTGTGGCATACTGATGTCTTGGGATTTTAGAGGTGAATGATATTTTTTCTTCCACATAGTCATTTGTGAAGTTACAAGGTAGAAGCATCCAGTTGAAAGGCTTTGACAAGGTAATGAGATTTATTTTCTGTAGTAATAGATAATTTGTCCTCATAGCAATAACATTTCAAGTGATGGTATGCACCCATGCATATATACAAACCCTTTTTAGTTTTATGTGTGATCTGAATGTTAAGGTTAGTTGAAAAGCAAAAAATATTTTCACTTGGTCCTTGTTGAGATTTCAATTAATACAATTATTCATAAAATCACTTTTATCAGACACTAAATTAACTATCAGCATGGCTTTCTACAACTACTCTTCATGCCAAGCATTTTGTTGAGGGATAACACATTATTTCAGTTTTGTTGCTTCAAAATATTTCACACTAAAACATACAATTTCTTTAAAATCACTCCTGTGCAATCCAGACTATTTGAACACATGCATGAATAGATCTATGAACACATGAAATTCTGCATGTGTCTTGTTTCTGCTTAACTTGAGGTGATCTGTGTATACAGACGTGTGGACACTGCAAACACTGCATCACTTCAAAGCACGTGAATCAGGAAAGGAGAAAAATTCTGGTTATCAGAGGGTTATGGCTTTAAAGATGATCCTAGCAGTTGATATTGATGTGATCAAGCTAGGCCACATACTCAAAGCCCATGTCACTCCTTTTTCCATGTGGTCTGACCCACTAGTGGTTATTTTAATGCTGCAATTTAGTCTAAAGCTACCCATGTTAACAGTAACTGTGTCACAAACAGGCCTGATATATGTTATATCATGGGAGCATGTAAAAACTACATCTATTCAAAGAAAATGCAGTGTGTTTGAGGAGCTGTCACTGTCACAAGAAAGAAAATGTATCTGCATTTGAGTGCTTGTCCTCAAGGAAAAAAATACTCCCCTCCACAATGAATTTTACTTTACACTTAGTAGAGAACACATGCTGCACAAAGGAGTGAAATATCAAATGACATTTTCCAGTTTTCAACATCTGGTCTTTCATTGTGTTCATGCAAGAGGATAAATTATGTGTTGTGTTTGACTGTCATCTTTTATATCTTTTTTGACTTCTGACTACACAAATGTAAATATGACTGCAAAATGTCACGAATATCTGCAAATGGTAAAGTTTGTTCTGGAGGCAGAGAATGTAGTTTCTTCTTTAAGAACAAATATTTGCTTTTGGTGGTCCTGTTCAGGTTCTATGTCTGCAAAGCTTATGCAAACCTTTCAGAGAGCTGAAAGATGTGGGATGGTGCAGAAAAAACAGAACCAATTTGTCAAAGAATTGTCACCACAGATCCATGAGGATGGGCTTCACTCACAGTGACTACCTAGGCTTATTTGGCTACACAAGTGTTTTAGCATTTTGGCCCGACTTTCAGATGTCTTTATTGTTTTATTTAATAAACCAGGTTTAGATGTGAAGTGGTTTCTATGGGTGCATAAGAACAGGAAGTATGTTGTGTTCCTTTTTTTCCTAACATAAATATATGGCAGTGTTTTTTGTTCCATGGAGGGGTCAGAAAGGGGATGGAAGCTTCCCCAAGGCAGCGACAAGGCACAGGTAGAGTTTTGGCATGGTGGTGTTCATCCTTGGGCACCAGTGACAGCAGAGTTCATTCCTGTCTCTGTCAGGGGAGCCCTGCATCACCCACATATGCAGGGCTGGGAGGTTGGTCTGTACCCCACTGCATGGCAGAGCAAGGCACCAGCCCTCACGGACTTGCTTTCCTGGAAGAACTTGTGGGATGTTACTGTGAGCCAGACCCATTTTTGCTGCAGGAGGATTTGTAGCTCATTCCACAGCAATGTTTTTATCTGAGGTGTCACAGGCTCAAGGACATTGGTGAATTAGTTATGGGTTGGCTTCAGTCTGTGAGGTTGCTGAGCTGTCCTCCACACACGTGCTTTATGGAGCAAAGAGGGTGTGTCAATTCCTGCAGAAACACCTCTTAGCAGAATTTTTACCTCTTTAATTTTTGAAGAGAGGTTTTATCTATAAGTATTCTGTCTCTGGAAGGTATGAGTTGCATCAAGTTTGCTGTGTGCAATCTCCTTCTGCCAATTGATTTGTGAAGAGTGTATCTTTCTGGAAGTAATCTTTGGTGATATTTATATTTTTTAGTTTAAAAGTGGAGGAGGAGATGCACTTATTTCATTACTTCTGTCTTAATTTCTCTCACTCTTAAGATTTTCAAGGTTTTTATAACCTTAGAGAATGCAACGTCATGGAGGTGGAACCCATTTTTGTCAGCTTTTATTAATAGCCAGCAGTGCAGAGGGCTCAGTGCCTGCTTGTGTCTGTGAATGAGTTATGTAGTAAAACATTGGGCTTGTCCAAGGGGGGAAAAACCCTCACCAAAACACAGCCCAAAGCCCCCACCAGACATAGTCTGCAGTGGTTCATGAGAAAGGCAGCTCTGTTGGATTGGCCTTTAAGTGTTGGCTCCATGGACCAGGTGCTGCTGGCGCTGTGACATCACACTGAGCAGCACAGCACCGCACAGAAAACCAGCGGCATCCAGAACTTACAAAGGAAGAATTCGATCCCTTTTTAGTCCTGTTAGTCATTCAGGATGATAATGGGAGACAGGCACCACTGCCACGGTGTGCAGGAGAAAAGGCAGGATTTAACGTGCTGCCAGGCCCCGTGGGTAGCAAAGATTGGCTGGTTGTCTCCCCCCGACGCGAGCCCCTGAACGCCGCCTCTGTTAAAGACAAAAGCAGGACAAAGGAGCAAGGGGCTAGACAAATATGATTTGTGTCTGTTTCTGCTCACTTGTAGGTGTGGAGTTTCAGATGTAAATACAATAAAAGGAAAATAGCAATGAGAAGAGAACAAAGTTGTCTGTCAACATGACTTCTATGACAGATTTTTCTTGCTGTTCAGCAACGATTCTAATTCAATTGCTGGCTGCTGTGAAGGAGATGAGATGCCAGAAGCAGAAGCGCTGCAAACCAGAACAAAAAATAATTACTAGTAGAAATGTGGTGCAAATAATTCCCTTGAAAATACAGTTGCATTGTTCTTCTAGTTTCCTATACCCCAAATATTTTTGTTTTCTAATCATTGAATTGAAACACATTCCAAGGGTATGAAACCTTGCACCTGACGATATATGAAATGTCTGAGCGTTTATGCACGACCTGATACCATTATATTCAGGAGATTTGCAAACCTAATTTTCTTGAAAAATCTTCTTCAGACAGGCTTTTTAGAGAGAGAGAGAGGGGGAGGAGGAGGAAAGCAGGAACAAGTCTGTCTGCTTTGGCAGGGAGAAGTGTTTGTTTTGTTTCGGCTGTTTAGTTTGTGCTGTAAAATCAACTGACATAATGTAAGTATGTTCTGAAGATGCTCGTGTGGTTGTGGGTTTTTTTGGTTTTTTTTTTTTGTTTTTGTTTTTTTTTTTAATCAGTGCCCATCTATTGCAAACTGGCACCTGGATACAGTTTACCTGGATACAGTTTAGACCAACAAAACCCGATGAGCAGAAGTGCCCTGGATGTATCACCATGCTCAGATGAGAAGGACTGGCTGTGGCTTGGCTAAGGACTCTGACCAGAGCTTGTCCTTACAGCAGCTGTAGGGACAGAAATGTGCCAAATGTACATCTAGAAAAACCTTCTATTGAACACAAAGAACTATACACCACTAACATCCTGGAGCACACCCACTGAGAGAAAGATTAATGCTTGAACCTTTGCATAGTTGGAAAATGGAGACTTAAGGGCGGAAGAATTGGGTGCCTTCTTCCCATCTTCATGGCCCAGTACAGTTGACTGGGTAGACTGCCAGACAAGCACCAAAATGCACCAGTATAAGGGGTAGGTTTTATTCTCACCATTTTTCTGATTGGACCAGCAGATGGAAATGGAGATGTGATCATTTATCTTTAAAATTGCCCTAGTAATCTGCAGTGTTAGCACAGATTACGTTATAATTGCTAGAACTGGAATAAAAGAGATTGCAGCATCTGTAAAGCTCGTGGTAAATTTAAAGGATATAAAAATCAGCTCCATGTCAGGGGACATTCTCACTAGTATATTACATTTCATGTACACAAATGTAGCGATGCAAGAGCAGAAGCTTATGACAAACATCATTTGAATTTTACTGCTGATTTTTTCTCTGCAGCTGGTCTAGAGAAGTTACTATAAAATACAGCCCTTGCAGCCCACAGTACTGCAGCATGGCATTGTGCAGAACCCAGCCCCAGACAACAGGCTCAGTGGTACGTTCCTACCAAAACTGCTATGGGACAGGGTGTTTTTAAGTGTCCCTCCTTATATTAAATTTGGAAATAAAAATTTGTAACTTCAGTCTCTAAATGGTTTAATTTTACAGTAACAGATTTGACTCTCTAATCTACAGGCAAAAAAAGGAAGACAATATGAGACAAAAATGAAAATAAATTTATGTACTTAGACTAAAATCTTGCCCTTAATTAGTGTTTATGCCTACTGCAGAATGGGGATAAGATTTTGTCAAACACTTGCTTACTTGAATGAGATAAATGCAAGGATTTACTCCTGATTAACTGCATTTAAAGCCAGAGAGAAATTTTAGTGCAGTGTCAACCCCTTTGATAACTCCATGTAAACTGTTGGCCTGGTTCTGTGTATCATGACCTTGCAAGTTGTCAGGTGTGTTTTGTATGGGTGACTTACACAGGAACTTCAGAGTATACATTCAGGTGATGAGGGTTTCCTTTAAAATTCTAATGATAAGCTAGACCTGTTATGGTTGCTCAGCCTAAGCTACAATATTATAGGTATACAAAGAAAACTTCAATTTTTAAGGTTCACATTGTTTTGTCTGCTAAGAAATCAATCACTCACTGTGGAAAGTAGCAGAGTTATCTTTTTGTCTTGCCTTTCACCTTTTTGGTGGTTTTTAGGAGCCGTTAACAATTTTGGAGAAAAATTTGGGCTAATTTTATTTTTCTCTGTTCCACTAGAGACTTCCACAGAAGTTTTCTAGTTTCACTTGGGTTTTGGTGAGCAAAAAAATTCCCCTTATTATAGCAACAACTGCAGTGTTAAGAATATAAAAGGTCATAGACTACTAAAACTGCAGAAGATATAATAGACTGTAATATAGGTGAATGCAAAATCAGCACTGTTGATTATTCTCAGCTATTTCACCACACGTTTATCATCATCAGGAAACAACAAAGGGAGCTGTTGAAAATAATACAAGCCAATGTTGTTATTTTGTGTGCTGTTCTCAGAGCCATACAGCTCTGGAAGAAATCCAACTAGTAACTGAATTGAGTAACATTCAGCAATTCAAAGAGATTGTGATGGGAAATGGCAGGAGTTAATGAAATATGGTGCAAGTTTAACAAACACCATTTCAAGATGGGATGTTATTGCACAAACAGCAGTAAAAACTCTTCATAGAGATGATGAGCAGGCTCTGACTGCAGTAATACTCTATTGTGTGAGGATGACATTTTAATTTAGCTGACTTGGCAATCTGGAGGGTTGGATTTTGCCTGTTGCTGAACTGCACCTCTCTGTGGCAGGAGACCTTGTCTGCTGCTTCATCTAAAGAGAGCAGCTCTGAGCTCTGCCTTCGTGAGTGGTGAGTCTGAGCTGGCACGTTGGGTGTAATGGTAATATCCCCTCTAATTTCCTGCTCTTCTTAGGCAGTTGGATTACAAACTGGCTACAGGCCCTTTCCATTATAACATAACTAGCTGCAGGACTGTGTTGGAGCACATTTCAGCAAAACTGGTTGTTAAAATCACAGGATGATTTCTGAGCTGGCTGTTAGAAACCATCTTTGGCAAGCTTTGTTCCTGGTGGATTCTGTCTTCTCCCTTGAAGCTGTATCTCCATGCTTAAGTAGCAGGAGGCTCTTATTTCCCCTAATCTACTTGGGCATGGACCCAAAAGTATTCATTCTGTCGTCTGCCCCTGAGTCCCCACATTCTCTGGCATCCCAGGCTCGCTGCTGCCCAGGATGATTGGCAGGAGCTTTGCAGCTCATCTGGATCATGGATGCCTTTAGCTGGACCTTTAGCTCTACACTTTGTACAGTGACAAATATAATTTGATGCTTCAGTCTCTGGAGGCTCATGCTGAAACACCTGAAAGGCTCCTAATTTTCAAAGAATGCTATGTGCAACCAGCTGCAGAAAATTGTTTCTTGAAAGTGTGTGAAGCTGGCAACCGAGAATAGTGATTTCACTAGTCGGCTGTGAATGCCATCTGAAGAACTTTCAAACAACAGAAATGAAATCCTCTTGTAGCTCTTAGCAATCTGCTGATTATTTTGCTTTATATTATGAAAACCTCACTTGTGATAATTTGAAAATCATGTGTTTAGAAAGGACAAATTTCAACTGTTTGCTTCCTGTGCGTAAATGGGGAGATCCTGCCATCATCATTTTTGGCAGGATTAGATGTAATATATGGTGGTATGTGCTTTGAAGAAAGGGGGAGAACTGTGTTTTTTGTTTTATCCTTAGAATTGCCACAAGGCAGTTCACTGCCTAGTGAATTAAACTGGGATTTTTTTTATGTTTGTTTGTTTTGTTTTGTTTTGGGATTTTTTTTTAACCTTGGAAAATACCTAAAACGTATGGGGTGAAACCAGATTGTGCTGCTTGCTGTTGTCTCATTGTGCATATGTCTGGTACTTGGATACATGCTAGAACATCAAAGTAGTGTTTCTCTCTTTTTGACACAGAACAAACAGAACCACTTTTACTCTGAGTCATCAGACAGATGTTGCTTTGGTGACAACATGCTACACACACGCTAGCTACAGCACATGTGGGCTGTTTTCTCTGACATCGACACAGTGTCCAAGTACATGCTCCAATAGTACAGTGAAGGAAGAAGTCACCAGCAGGGAAGACCAGATGAAGCATAGAGGAAGAATAATGATTTATTCATTATCCTCCCTGTTCCCTGTGACCTAAATTGGACACCAATTAAAAGATCGGAGAACTCAGCTTGAAAGAAAAATGGATTTATCTCTGTTTTAGGTGACTAGTGGATGGATGGCTACAGGTGGAGGACGATGATCAGACCAAGATTAAAGTAATTAACTGAGCTGGAATATATTAGTCACGTAAGTTGGAATTGCAAGTCCAAACATTTTCCTTTTAATTTGGACTTTGGAGTAGCATTAAGTAGGCGACCTGATCAGTCACGAAATCTGTAGCTGCAGGAGGGAGAGCTGAAGCACATTTGAGACCTTACTGTCTGAAATCAGTGCGAGAGCAGGTCTGAGGGTGGAACTCTGCAATTTCCTTTGTAACTCGCATGGAGAGGAGCTGACACAGAGCTGTTAACAATTATGTACATACGAGGGACTAAAGAGAAAGCTCTGAGTCTGCTGTAGGCTCAGCTATCACCGCAACCTCATTTTCAGAAATAAAAAGAAGAAAACAGGTGAGGTCTATAAATTCTCTGTGAGTTGTCTACTCCTTTGGGCTTAATCTCATTTACAACAGAGCAAAGTTGTCTCTTACATCAGTTTCACATGACGTTGGCAGTATTTTATTTTTGCTTTGAATTCCTTTTCAGTGGTTGTGAAGGCGAGGGGAATTCAAGTTTCAAGGCTTCCTCTCTACAAATGCTAACCATAAGAATAATGTCTAGCCAGTTTTGTTGGTCTCTATAATTACTTAAAGGAGTACAGCATAAATATGAAGTAGGTGTAAATCTCTAACATTTCACACTCACCATTCACACAGATGATACTTATTTTGCACACAATATAAATGAGTCTAAATAGCTCCCAAAGCTGTTATGTCTCAGAAAACCAGGCTTTTTGCTACAGTGGCTGACAATGACTGCCTTTAGCCTCTGCCTGAGTAACACCAAATTTCTGAACTCTCCTTTGTCCAGTAAATAATGGTTTGCAATGCTGTGTCAGCATAGCACTGTAATTTGTCAGTGGGAACCTATTAGTTGCTCAGATATGATTATTTCCCAACAATTCTATTTTAGATAAGAAAGTAACAAATATACAGAAATGGAAAGCCTGTCCAGAATAAATGATGTTGTGTCCTAGGACATAGAAAGAGAGATGAATTAGCAACCCTTATTTCTAATTATGCACTGGACACCCTAAAATACTCTAAAACACCCTGGTATGTTTAGCATTAACAAAACCTCAGCCTCATTTTTACTGTATCATGTTTGCACGTAGCTTCTTGCAAGTGTTAGCAAGTATTGAGACAACTGTCAGCAAGACTGTGTAGACTGGAGCCACCTGGGGCTGCCTAACCAATGTTGTCAAATCCCACATCACAAAAATATTGTGGTCAAATCTAAACCAGTGAGAGAGCAAGGGCTGGGTAGAACACAAGGTCTTTGCAGAGCAGTGGGCAGAAGTGCAGCCTGGAAGTTGGCTTTGCATGGTGCTGAGCTGCTTTCCTGGTGCTGTTTTGGTAACTTGTCAGTGCTTGTAGATGTGAAAGCTGCTGGGATGAGCTTCTGTTAGCCCAGTAATCCAGGAGCATGGTAGCTTCCTAGTCATTGTCTTTTCATATGTGATCTTCTGATGGGTGAAATATTACAGGGAAACACAGCTGGGCTTTCATTTGTTTACCATTGCAGAGCTTTGTGTTGGGCTGCTCTGTCCCCTGTGGATACAGCAGTGGTTGAAACACAAGCATGCTGTATGGGCATTTTGCCCCAAAGACTTAGACTGTAAAAGAGCATTGAAAAAATCATAAATCTATTCCATGGTACCTAAATAAAAATAGAGCTGTCAAAACATTTTGAACATAATCAAAAATTACCTTAATACAATTTTTTTCCCCAGTTTTTTCTTTCCCCAAACAAAGAAAAACAGTTACTCTTCAAGATTTATTTCCTTTCCAAACTTCTTCAGAAGCAAAGAATGTTGGGAGTAGAGGGTGGAGTAGAGAAAAAGTGGGGAAAGTTACCACACAAGAAAAGTAAGAATTCTCATTTTAAAATCTTGGGGAAAAGCCAGCTAATCAAACCCTTTAGAAAATAAAGAGAGCAGAAGCTTTATTACTAATACTCATGGAATTTTTCTATTTTTCTAAACAAACTGAATAAACCTTACACATTACCTTACACATAGTTTTTCATTGCATATAATATGATTACACATTGCATATAAGGTGGTTACTGTTAGTTATACTTTTAACAATATTAAGTTGTTCTTATGAAGGGCATTTAGCTAAATATATCAAAGACCTTCCAGGCTTTCCCCAGCTCTTTTCCCCAGCCTGCCCTTTAGGAAGACAACCTACCCAAAAAGCAAATTGTTTCCTATAAAGCAAGGATTGAGACCTGGTGAATGGGGCATAGAATGGGGCTCAGGGGAGGGCTTGCTCTGCTCCCCAGCCTCAGGAATTCAAGGTCCACTAATGAAAGAGTGAAGGTCTGAGGTGCCTTGAGTGCTTACCTTGGAAAGGTGCTCTGTGCATGGGGAAGGACCAGTAAACCTCATCACTGAGGATTTACTCTTCAGGTGCATAGCTGGGAAGGTCCAATGCTTGTAAAACATCTGTTGCATCTCTCTGGAGATATATGGCACGGTCATTCTGGGTGTTAACACTTGTTTATCTCACTAATGCATCTCTAACACTGGTGGACAGTGCCTGTCTGAAGGAACATGCATGCAGATGCCTCTAAGCCTTATTTTTCCCAGCAACAAGAAAAGATTTTTTTCACTTTTGGTTACGGAAATGTTGATCAGCTGTTCATGAGGAGAAAGAAGGACCCCAAGGATTGCATCAGTGGTCTGTTATGGAATGGTCTACAGAGCTCTAAGATGCCAACAGAGGGTTTCAAGGCTTATTAAGTAGACCTGTAAAATTAAATATAGAAAAAAAAATGCCACTAATGCAAGCTATCATCTCTCTGAGGGATAAGGATTTATCTATTTCTCTTCTTCCTCTTGGGGAAAGTTTGCTTGGACTTTCTTCTGCTCTGGAAAGGTGCAGAGAAGAAGGAATTGCAGAGCTCAGGGATCCCAGGAGTGCCCAAGACTTGAAGTCTTGTAACTGATGAAGCAGTTGCTCCAGTCTGTGACTGTATTTATGTATATATCTGTTACTAATAAGGACAAAATGTAGCAGGAAAAAAAGACAGGATAAATTGATCAGTGAATGTTTTTCTATCTGTTGCTGTCTGAAGCAAGTAAAGCAGCACTGAAATTTAGAGGTCTGTTATACAGATTAGCCATATAACATTTCTTCTCCCTTTTCCCATATGTGCCTCATATATTTCTCTTGTTGCTGGTAATGTGGCATATAATGTAACAGGAAGGTGTGCTATGGAATTTGTTTGTTGGCCACCTCCAGGAGAACATAATAAGCATAACAAAGACAGCAGAACACGACACACAGCTTTCTGCACGCCATTGTGTTGATCCAGCATCTGCCAGTTTCTGAGAAATTAAAGCCAAGCACCAGAATTTGAATTGGGGCTCAAAACAACAGCAGAAGACATGATTTTGGGTCTCATTGTGCTCAGCAGGGGTCACGCTCCACAGCAGTCATACCAGAGGGAGAAGAAAACAGATGTAGGTATGGAGAGACTCAAATCTCTGCACAGTGAAGCTGCTCCACATTGCTGGTGTTACATGGTGTTATATATGGATTAGAACAACATTATGGGGGGGTGTTGTAGTTCAGTTGTTATTAGTAAGTGTCATTGTGTGCTGATTGCAAGCACTCAAGTGTTCAGAAGGGGGAATCAAGGATACCAAATGGGGAAAAACAATACACAGGAGTCTAATATCCTTAAGAGGATAAATTATTTTTTCCTTGAGAAAGCAGAAAATGTTAATGGCTAAGTCTGCTGAGACATTTTCTAATAGAAGTAAATAAAGATGCAAAAGATCATTCCAGTCCTTTAATGTGCAATTATAAAATATCACTTCTTACTGATCTTGGCATGACAAACTGATTGACTCACTGTAGAACATTCCAGTGAGTTTATGGCTGGTGAATCGGGGGAAAGGTTATTTTTGGTTTTAAAAAGATTAGAAATAAAACAGGAATAAGCTGATAAGATGTGCCATTTGGGAGTCTTGGGTGTTACTGGGGCTTGGCTTGTCATTGAACATACATACAGTATGTGAAACTGTAGGTACAACCAGTACAGGCTGTAACCCAGGTGTGACAGAGACCTGTGCTGTGGCCTGCAGCCAACTCACTGCCAGCCATTTGGAGAGCTCTGGATATAACAAACACAACTTCTGCCAGGGTAGCCTTTCCATATACACCACTGGGGAAGGTCTTTTATAAGTCTCTCTACACATCAAGTAAAAAATCAGCTTTTGAACAACTTTAGCTTACACGCCATCCTCTTCAGCTGCTTCAGCAAGGCTGTGGCCAGGCTGGTGAGATCCTCCTCTACTCCACTAGTCCCAGGTAGCTGAAATGGCCTCTGGGGTTTTGGAACAAATCTGCTGGCTGTGTAGCACTCCTCTGGTGGTTGCTTTGAACACACTTTTCCATGAACACAGAAACCCCACTATCGGGATAAGCACAACCCAGAAGTGTAAAACATTTACTGACTGGAGAAGACACAAAAACAATAGTCAGGATCAACACTCTACCAGGCTGAAAATGAGTTTTCTCAATGCTTGCTGTAAGACATAAGAGAGTCTCTGTGAAGTAAACAGGGAAAAACTCAGCAGCTGGTCTGACCCAGAGAGGGGACTGCAGAAGGGCAGCCCAAAGGTGGAGCTTGAAATATGGTTGCACATTTTAATCCTGGGTCCAGAGCTCAAATTGTCCATGCTGTATTCATGAGAATACTGAGGCATGTGTTAAGTTCTCTCAGGAGAACCTACTGGGTCTACCACCTGCTGAGTGGTTGATGCAGCAGGTCAAGATGATTTATTAGGTGTAAAATAAAGCTCCAGATTTTGTACTATTAAAAAATTCTACCTTAAATGGAGCAAAGTGGCAGAGGTTTTAAGGTGTGCCATATTTTCACTCCAACAAGAAGATGAGTTCCCATGTCTTTGCTGTAAGATGTCAGTAATCTGTTCCTGAGCAGGGAAAATTGGCAGAGGTTACTGGTGGCAAGATTTGCATAGTAGTTTTTTCAGTAGCTTAATAAGCCCCTTTCCCATTTCACCCCACTGAAGCTATGTCACATATGGACAAATAATGGGGTGGAACAAGAAACCCCAAACCACCGATTGTGCTATAAGATGTAGATTTTAATGACAAGAAGTGTGAATTTGACAGTTTCCATCAGCTCAACCGAATAATATTTAGTATGAATTACCAACAGTTTTAAATGTGCTGTGACAGCTCTAGTCCTGTGTCAGGTACCACAAACCTTGTGACCATCTTAGAGCTTCTGAACAACAGAACAAGGACTCACCAAATGGAAAGAGCTGGAGGGAAGGGGCAGAATTGTGTGAAAAGCATTTATGAAGCAGAAACTCTCCTAAGGAGGTTGCTAATGTTGGAAAGCCTCTCTGCAGTCTCAGAGGGGTTGTACAAATGTTCGTACTAGTTGCTTGTCTGTTTTGATTCCTAAACGCTATTTAACCACGCAGTCTGGGGACTGCCAGCCTGATGTGTTGCATTTTTCTCTGGGATGCTTTTCCAAAGATACATTTCTTGTTTGCAAGGAAGAAGACCTCTGGAGCTGCTTAGCTCCTAGAGCAGTGTGAAGTAGAAAAGATCAGGCTGGAGCACACCTGGCCTCTTCTGGAAATTTGTGTAATGGTCATAACTCAGATAAAAAAATGCAAATGATCCTGTAGCCCCTTCTTCTCTGGAGGAGTGTCATGTAAGGGACTTTTAAAAGAGTAAGTACAGTCCAGATTGCTCCTAAAGGGAATGTTAAAATAACATACAATTTCAAAATGGACCCAGTTTTGCAGCATGCAGAGGTTTTCAGGACCGGGTTTAGTGATCCAGGCCTGACTTGAATTTTATTTTAGTTTACTTAAAACATTCAAATGCAAGGGAAAGAGAAAAAGAGAAGAAGGGTTGTTATGTACTCAGTCTCATGCTGATAGGCAAACTGTGCACAACATATTTCTGCACCATCAGGACATAGTTGAGATATCTGGCTGTAAATATAGTTCTGTATATTCTTCATGCATTGAATGAGGAGGTTTTTCCCCAGAGCCCTTCAGCTGCAGAGCTTTTTGAAAGCAGACTGTCACATCCTGCAATGAAAGAGCCAAGGTAAACGGGATATGAGGCTAAGCAGGTGTCCAAGAGGGATGTTGGTGACAGCAAGGCAAGGCAAGGCAGAGTAACTTTTGGATAATATAGGAAGTTTGGTGTCAGAGGAGCATGAAAAAGAAAGGAAAAAGGACAGTGCTATTTCAGAGTCAGGTAGTTTACCCTGAGGGCTGTGTCCAGAAGAGGAATGTGTGGGAGAGGTAAGGAAATGTGGGGAAAATACTCACAGGAGACTATTGCCTTGTGAGCTCACTGAGCTGACCTGTGGTGAGGCTGACAGGGATCCAGGCTACAGGGAGGAGCTCTTCTCTTGTGTGTCACTGATAAAGCACTTTGATGTTCCATGGCATGTCCAAGGTACCTCCTCACATCTCTTTGATTTTAGAAGCCTGTCAGAAATGCTGTGCTGGACTGTGCCTAAAGTGTTTCATGTGTCTTGAATCCAGTGTGCTCAGTCTGAGCCTTCAGTTGGCAGCACAGCCTGAAACCAAGTTTAATGCCTGTCAGAGTTTAATATGACCCAAGTAAATAACCTCCTGGCTCGTGTAGAGTTTTCTTGTCTCATGGATGCTGTGAATTTTCAGAGGAGCTGTAATCCATTTTGAGGTTCCCATGACCAAAGCTCTGACCATGATATATTTCTCCTGAGAAATGCTAAAACTTTATTTTTTCAAACTAGGTTCTTACAGCAGGATTTTAAATTCACATCTGAGTGCCCTTGATCCATATCCTAGTTCTAACTTGCTTTTGTGGAAGGTTGTATTTTGATAAAACTAGAGTTAACCAAATAAGCTGCCTAAATCTGTATTTAGGTGGCAAATTTTAGGCAATGCTGAGTAAATAACCAGTTTTAAAGCTTAATGTGACCTTGAACTGTTTGAAAAGATAGTTCCATAAGCATGTGTTTAGACTTATTAGCCAAATAATACCTAAGTAGCACCTTCTAAAGCCTCCTTATGTAACCTTCTTGCAAGAGTGCTGTTCCTTGCTGGCCCATAACCTCATTGCTCAAATCACTAGTGTGACATCACTACTTGAGAATGATCTAAGTCTTTGGATTAATGGTGATCCATGTGAAGAGCACTGTTACCAGAAGGGTAGATAATTATCTGTTTCATTGCATTATACCAACACAAACAAATACTTTCTGGCTACTGAAATGCTATCAAGTGAGGATCATTAGTTTATGCAGTGTTTATGAGATCACCACAAATACCAATTAGTATGGCTGATGAAGAGGACATTATCTGTGGAACAGTGTTTGCCACCCCTATTCACAATCCATAATGGTCTAATCAGTCAGTCTGAAGTGCTGTGAATAAAGGAGCAGATCCTGGTTCTGTTTCAATGGGTTTGTATTGTTTTCAGAGAGTTGCATAGCACTATCACAGTTAATGGAGCTATACCAATTTACACTGGTAGAAGAACTGGAAAATGCAATGTAGGAGAAATAGGTACTTTAAAATTCTTCTGCTGTTGTCCTGACACTGGCTTAAAGTTTCTTGGTATGAGAATGTCAGCCATGAATATGCAAGTTAAGGTCAGACAATGGCCAGAAGAGCAGATGTACAGGTTTTGGCAATTTCACTGGCTCTTATCCAAATATGATTTCCAGATGTACTCCCTTTGCTTTAATTCTTCCAAGAGCTATTTGGAGAAGTTTTAAAAGTATTTTATTATCTTAGTTTTTTCTGGTTCTAGTAGACAAAACCAGTCCATCTTTACGAAGAGTACATTGTAATATCTGACTACGTTGTGGCAAAGTGCTGCAGCTTTATTTTTATTGCCTTTTCTGAAACTGGTATAAACCACAGAAACTGAAAAGCCTTCTTGGGAGAGGGGGTGATAAAGATAAAAGAAAGCAGCATTTAGCTTTCTCTCCAACCAGTTCCAAATGTGCCACTGTGCCTATTACATCCCATAAACACCAGGGCAAAAGCACCAGCTGCTCATTACTCTCTGAGGAAATGCTATTTCCTCTCATTTTGGCACAAACTACCCCCCAAAAGGAAAACAGGCCTAGTGAACTGCAGCTAAACATGAAATCTTTGTAATGGTGTTATATATAAACAATGTGATGTGATATGTCTCTTCTGACAGCCAATCCCTATAAAAATATAAAATGCAAAGATGTGCTAAACCAAAGGGCGTAAAAGGTGTTTGCATACGAAACTGTTCCTGAAAGGAATTTCCACAAGCTCAGCCATAACTGTTCCTCATTGGGTGGCTGGGATGCAGGCAGGCAGGGAACTAAGTGCCCTTAATATGTTAATGCCACTTGGAGGTCTCCTGCTAACGCCAGTTAGAGAGCAAAATCTATTTAAAAAAATAGGACCAGCCGAAAAGCGCTATGTGCTGCTTTACGTTAAATAGGAGGCACATTGAAACATCATTAATATTTGAGATGCTCTTTGATTTAAAACACTCATTAGTGCTTCCCAAGTATTGGAAAGCAAACCAGAGGGAGAATCAGCACTCTCTTAGGCGAGGACTCCTGAGGATCTTTGAGTTGTTGCTCATCCAAACACCAGCCTAAAACAGCTAGAATCCATCCCACACCAGTGTCATCCATTTTTATTAGATAAATTAAAAAGGTGAATGTTCTAAGCTTTTTGTTGTTCAAGGAGCACAGCTGTTGCCTGCTGCTTTCATAGCTGAATGCGATTCCCCATGACTGTTTTTGCCATCACCTCTTTTCCCAGCTTGGTCTGCCCAGGAAGATCTGAAGTACAGGTCTGGAAAGAAAAAGAGAAAAACCAGCGATTTCTCTGGTGCCAGTTGATAAATAGGAGAGATTGGCATCTGCTAATGAAAGGCTTGGGGAATAAAAGTTGTAGAGCAAGGAAGATACATCAGTGAAAGGCCTTTTACAGAATAATGTGCTTGTGGGCTGGGAAGAAAAGGCAGTAAGTGACTGAGGATGTGAACACAGACTGGGAAGGAAAGGTGTCAACACAGGCTAAGATCAAATACAACTGGAATATAACTTAAAGGTATTACCTCTGTGGCACTTAGATTATGTTGTTCTGAGGCATGGGTGGACACTAGAAAGCAAATTTCAAACTAAAAACCAGAGTATCAAATCAAATGAATGATGGATTTGTAGCAGTTTCATACAAAGTCTGCTGCCTTTCCATACTGGGGGAGGGAAAAGTGAAAAAAAGGAGTCAAATCACAGTTGTTACTTGCTGATAATCCAAGTAACCCATCTAAAAGATAGTGAAAACAATAGCAGATGCTAGTAGATAGAAATTAAAGCACATTCAACTCAGAATGCAAATAGTTCTGAGACCGTAAGGTTTCCCTAAAGCTCTGGCAAACATTTGGCTGGATTGATATTTTGGGCACTGATCTGCATAGCATCTGATTGTGAGCTGAATATGAGCAATGCATAAAGGCAGATTTTTATTGAAGGAAAAAAAGGCTGCCTATTGCCTTCTGTGAGGCTGAGAGATGAGTTGTAAAAAGCCTTATGGCACAGTGCCTGGGCTCTGTCAGCGTGTGGAGCCTCCAGCCCCACTTTCCATCCCAGAGCACTTTGCAGTACAGTGCAGGGGATCAGGGCTGCTCTCCAGCCTCTCAGCCTGTCCAACCCAGCCCTTGGAGGACACTGCCAGAGGCCCTGGGTCAGGCCAGTAGCTGATGTAAACCAGAATAATCCCAATTCCCGTCAGCCTGCAAGGTTTGCTCTGCCAAAGCACACATTGGCTTTTGGTTCTGGGGCTGTCAGAAAAATAGTGGAAAATTCTGGTATTGCTAGTTTTGCTTTTCTTCTTCTCTGTCTCGACTTCCTGTAGCACATCAATGAAAGCCTGGAATGAGTTCAACACTTAAATTTTGAATAGCAGTAGAAGCAGCTCCAATTTTTGGTAGTCATAAAGGCCACAGGTTAATAAGCTGGGTTTCTCCTCTGCTGTCTAGTGAATACAGAGAGCATGGGCACATTTTAATGTCTTGGGTGAATGTGTGTCCTTCTCCCTGGGTCACTGTCCCTCAAATAGCATTTTACAGAAACACCTTGGTGTCACATTTGATTCTGATTTCCTTGACCTTGTGCTGCTGCTGATGCCATATTTAGCTTAGACTGTATGAAAGTTCCTTTGAAAAGATTCCTGTCCCTTCTAATTAGAAATATGATAGTTTACATAACAATTTTATATTGTCTTGATGTTTATAGGGTGTTGATATCAAATACACAGTTGAACCTTTATTCACAGAAAATCGCACTGCTAGAGCTCAGTGTCTAATTTTTTTTTTGCTTGTTGTCTTCAAAAATGTGCTCAATTTTCATAAAAATGGTTCATACAACAATATTGATATTGAAAATATTTAGCTTTTAAAATCAAAATAACAAAACAGGTTAAACTCCCAAAATTTCATTGAAAAAAAAAATCCAGATTTTATCCACAATGTAGGAGAGGTTACAGTTTTTGCAAAAATGAAAATATCATTAAATATTTCAGGTAATCCAAATATTAGTTTTTGAGCTTTATGTTAAAAGGCTTGGATTAAAAACAGAGCCTGTTTGCACTGCTAATTATCCATGTACTGTGTCTGGTGCAATTTGTGTCAAAAGCCAGTCAAACATCCAGCAACATTATGGTCTTATTGCCTAAGTACATGAGGCTGCAGAAGCAGGGAGTGAAATTCTCCTGCCTGATGTAAGAAAATGTTTCTAGTGCCGAAATCCACTGACATGGAAAGACAGAGAGGCTTTCATTGCAGCTAATGGCAGTGTACCTATCCTGAGAGTAATTACCAGGCTCTGGTCCTCAGTGCTTCTCTGCTCATGAGACTAATGTTTATTCAGAACAATAAATATAAGGTCTATGACACTTTTAAAGTAATGTTCAGATGTGTCTGTGTAACCATGGATGAGTGGTGCTAGTAGTTTTATGCTTTAGTAAACATATTTGACTCTCTGAGTGCTCCAGGGACAGTAGAGGAGTGTGGCAGATGCTGGAGAAGCTGTAATGATTTGCAATTTTGGATGAACTTGTGTTAATAGGGAGTGTAATGACAAGGTAGCAGGATCAGCTTCCATCGACTCCTTTTTTCTGCTTCATACAGAATATTAATGATTCATTTAGCATTGATCTGTACAGATTCAGAGCACAGATTTGTGTCTATAATCTAGGAGATTGGTTAATTTTTATATCCTCATGCTAAGTAAATCTTACTAGTGCTCACAGCTGTCTCTGTGTAGTTAATGACCCTGAATAAATTCCATTATAATTCCTGGATGATGCAAAGGTTTTTCATGGTTGGGAACTGAAACCCTGCCCACCACCAGCCATCAGCCCAGGTGTAAATGAGCACTCTTGTCCCTAGACTGAGTAACTTCCACAAAGTGTTGAACATTACCCACTACCAGATACTTGAATTGGGAATTTAATGCATTCATTTTCCCAGAAACAGGGCTGGTTTTCCCCCAGTCCTGTGCAACACTCATGAATGTGTGCTTAGCAGGATTTTTAAACATTTGCCAGATTCTTTATAAGAATCCCTGTCAAAATCAACATTACTAATCATACACGTAGTTCTTAGCTTGATTTTGAAGCTTTTGCCAAATCCAGACTTGTGTTTTCAGTCTTGCCCAAAAGGAATAATTTAATTTATTTCTCTCAGTATGTGACGATTTTGGAAACTTTGTTCTTCTGACTTGATAAAAGTACTTTTACTTGAAGTAATCATTTAATCTGGCCTGAGCACCAGTGTGCCAAACACAGCGGGCTGGAAGAAATATTTACTTATTTTCTTTGTCACAGGTGATGAGCAATATTTTTACAAGGGGTTATTTAAGGCATTTTCAAGTTACAGGTAAAAGGATTGTTTCTTTATTTGAAATTTTAGATACTTAACAATCAGACCCAGTAAAGTAAGGAAATGACTACAGCTTTTGGAAACCAGTAAGCATAAACGTGATACTGATAGAATGGAAGAAAGATCTGTATTTAATCAATTTGATCAAATTTAACCTTTACAAAATTGAGCTTTGCCTGCATAAGTCATGCATACACCTGCTGTGCAAAAGGAGGAAATCTTCTGTATCTAGGAGACTACATTCAGCTAATCAACTTTAACAGTATATTATTTTCATGTTTTAAAAATTTTTTCCTATCTAAATCCTAGGGACTGGCTAACAAGAACACAGAGTACCTGTGGTGCCTTTTGATTTACAAGCTTCTAGGTTTGGCCCATGACTCAAATTTATCTTGCTCATAACTGCATGAACAATGTGAAATTTAGAGTTACTATCACAAATGTATAATAGAAGAAGTAGCTGAAATTTTCCCTTTATTGATAACATTAAAACAAAATAAATATTAAAAATGGTGGTTATCAAATAAAAAAGGAATAATAAATGTGTTTCCTTTTGTGTTATAAAAGAATAGCCTTCTTCAGGAGCTAGAACTCTTTTTGGGGCCAGGTTTAGATTTTAATTTCATATTGTCTAGCACCTGACTCTACAGCAGGAGCTGCTGATGTCAGTGGCACCATCTGTAGAGCAAGAAGTTACTCAGTGTGATCAAAGATGTAGAAACAAGCTCTCCATAATTTCAAAATGTTTTCCCATCTGGAGTTGCTGTCATAAGTACTTTAGTGGAAGACTCTGGTTGTTTTTCCCACCCAAAGTGAGGAGTCTTCAAGTCTTGTGCAATATGAAGCTGGGCTGGGGTAGCAGTTCTGTGATGGCTGTTGAGGATATGCCCAGTGCATAAAACACTGACTTGGGTTAATGGCATCATCTTATTACACCCAAAACCTATACATTTCTAGAATGACCTAAATTAGAAACTTAAAAGTAGACAGAGACAATATTCACTTTTTAAATTAAATGGTAAATTAAATACTGTGGGGGCTGTTTTTCAGAATAATTACAGTGAAAATGCATGCCAATCTTTAAAGGAAATTGAAAACATGGTAAGAGCATCTAAACATCCCACATTCATTTGGGATAGATTTTTTTTAAAGTAAAAATTGTCTAGCAAGTTTCACAGGTAACTTTGCTATAATGAATAACCACTGGTGGTGAGTCAGCAAGGCACTTCAGGAAGCCTGGATATGTTTATTTTATCCTGGGATTGCACAGAGAAGGGAGAATAACTCTTTTACTATATCTGGGTTATCTCACTGGTGAACTCCCTTCTGCTCCTTGGGCTGGTTGTGCTGGCTGTGTAGACAGATCTCTTTTTTTGTTTACTTCTCTAGGAACAGGTCCCACGCAAGTAAATGAAAGCCATTTCATTTACTATTTTATAATTCACCTGACTATCAGTATTTTTCCTGTAATGTTTGTCCTGCACTGGCTCATTAATATATCCTGTAGTGCTTTACAAAAAAAAAAACTGGATACATTCCTCTATTTGACACATCTAAGTGGGTAAATGATTCATTGACTAGACAGAAATGGAATTCTGATTTATCACTCCTTTACCTAAGTTTACTTTTTAATTCTCTGCTGCAGTCATTGCCTCACCCTGCTTGGGAGATTGCAAACCATATATTAAAAAAAATAAAAAAGAAAAAAAAAGAAAAAAAAAAGAAGAGCAGCAGAAGACCTTTCACAGATGAATTTGTTACTCTTTAGTAAAAGTCAGAAGCCAAATACTTTGACATGTGAACACATCATGAACTTTTTTCTCATGTGCTTCTCATGGTACTAGGACTGGAAAGGACATGCTAAATAATGGAGCTCCTCTGATAGGTCAAAATCACCAGCAGTATCTTACAGAAAATCTATTCTTACAGGCTTTCAAACAACCTGATCTAAACCATTTAAACCATGAGTGCTTACTCAGAATGAAACAATGCTTCTTTGTTCCATCTCATGAGGAGTCTTAACTTTAAACCAGTTTCAGCCATTAGAAGTTCAATATTAAGGAAAAATTGAATTAACTTGGGACAGTTTGTTCTTCTTTTTGGGGACTTCACTGTCTAAAAACTCTTAAAAATGCTTCAGAAGGCTTTGGAGTTCATATACATGCAAATAACAGGATTAGTGTATGGATGAGTTTGGGGGTTTTGCAAGGCAAGTTCTTCTCCCCTTAACTTTTTCACCTTGCTTATAAAAATACTTGGAAAACAAAAAGTGCTTAAGCATTTTCAGAGCTTTTTTGTTTTGTTTTTTAAAGCATGAGAAACAACCACAAGACTTTTTGTTAGTTGTTGTTTTTTTGTTTGGTTTTTTTTTTTTAACAAACAGAACCATCCTTAAAGCCACTCTTTATCATTAATAAATCAAAGAAAGTAGGAAAACTCCTCAGGGCCTACAGCAACCTCCTGTAGCTCATTTCCCTAACACCAATGTAGATCTATCATTAATATATTGTCTAACATTAATAGCCTTGGTAGAAGCAACAAGAGTTATGGGTGAGCAATGGAAAAATGGGATATACTGACAGTCTGATCTAATTGCCATCAAAGCCAGGGAGTGAAGAACCAATTCACAGACTGTGTGGAAAGGTAGGGCTGCTCTATCAGAAGGTAGTGTCTTTGAAGGGGGAAAAGGTTTGTCAGTGAAGCCTCACTGAAGTGAAAGATCTCATACTTTTACTCCAATTATAAACCATGGCAGAGATGAATTGGGCTGCCATACTGCCTCTTCCACTATTTTCTTTTAGATTTTTTTTTTTTTTTTTTTTTTTTTGTTATAGANTTTTTTTTTTTTTGGTACAGAAAGTCACAGTAAAGCAGAATGATTTCCTAACATTTAAATTTTGTTAGTGTGCAGAGTGAGCAAGCAATGTGTGATCTCTGTGCAGCAGCTGGAACATCTCTAGCTGTGCCTTCCCCGTGACTGACACAAACCTGTGTGCTGGGAGATCCTGCTCACCTGTCAGGTGATGCTGGGGGAGCGTGGCCTGCCATAAACTGCAGCCTGCTTAGCCCTCCAGCAGAATATTTCTCCATTGAAACTCTGTCTCATAAACCCAGCATTTTTCAGAGGCCGGTTTGGATTTTGCACTTTGTTTTTGTCTGTAGGTGTGCAGGACTGGGGAAGCTGAGCAAAGGCACCTCTAGTCCCCTTCAGCCTCTTCCTGGGAACTCCAGCTCAAGGCTCCTCATGTGGTCATAGCTCTCTTCACTTTGAGCTTGGTGACTTGGTGGAAACACCTCTTTATCCCATGACTCTGTACTATTTAGATCAAAAAATCAGTATTTCAGAGTTTTCCACAGTGGTCCAATAGTTTCAGAGGTTGGACACTGCATTTTTCATGTATCTTCTAAATAAAAGTCAAAGTTTTAGTGCCCAATGGAATGGGAATTCTGGGTGTAAATCAGAGCAGCTGTAGAGCTGGTATTGCCTCTATAGGCTATTGAGAAAAGTGAGATGTTTTCCATTCACTGTGCTAATTAAAGCTTTTTCATTCATGCATGTAGATTCAGCATTATTGCTACCCTTGCTTGGCACTGTAGTACAGCGTGTGTTATTGCTGATCAGATGACTGGTTTACAATTCATAAAATAATTTATGAAACAGTTCAGATCTCTTGAGCCTGAAGCCTGGTGTTAGAAATAACTTTAACATGACTAGAATAGCTGGGTGCTTTCAAGGTAGAAAAACTCTGAAATCCTCAGGTTTCGTTATAAAAAGAGATTTTTTTTTTTCTCATTCAGCTGTCCTGTTAGGGTATTTTGGTGGTCTATGTTTATTGTGAGGAATGGTAGGAATAGCATGACAAAATTCATAAGACTGATGTGAGTAAATTTTTAGGCTACATAAGATATTGCAGAAATGACAGAACTCTAAGCAGGCAAAATAAATTAAAGCATCATCTAATGGCTGACTACATATGATATCTATATACATTTAAATGTCATTTTGGGTACACAGCAATTTGTGGAACAAGCAGATCAAGGCATTTGCAATAGCATTTTTTGAAAATAAAATGCACTACAAGATTTTGACAGTGTTTTACACTGTCATTTTAAATTACGTTTTAGCAGTGTCAGTTTGCACTTCAATTTTGAATATTATTTATTAATTTAGCATCATTATTGCATACAGTGAGCCAATTTTACTTTGAAATGAAAATCAAAACTTGTATTTCAAATATGTTCTTAAAATATTCTTTCTTTTCTTAACACAGATTCTTTCTTGTTGTTTTGTCTCTTCTACACTGATGTGATGAGGTAAAAAGCTCATTTCTTTCCAAATGAATATATAATGATGCTAGTACTAAAACAGTTAACTGGATAGCTGATATTTACAAAAATCTTCAAATGTAATGACTTCAAGTTCTTTGTTGAATATTCATTGAATATCCTTCTCTCATAGGGCTTATAAATCCTCTGAAATGCAATACATACACACTTTAAAATTTGACAGAAAATACTCGTATTTCTAAGATAAAGGGTTTTTTCTTCTTTAAGCACTCTCTCAAATCATATATAATCAGGAACATTGGCAACACTGCTGCTCAGAGAAGGACAGAGTGAACATCAAGAAATCCAAATGAATTCAATCCCATTAAATGTAATGGTGTGGTAAATCTCACTATACCATCTGCTGTAGAAGGCTGAGACACTATTGGAATTCCACATCTTATTTACATAGCAGATAAGAATGTGTTGGGAGATTTATATGGTGAATGAACACCCAGAGACAAAACTAAGTTTCTAGTCTGTTCACATCTGGGGAACATCTACATCTGTAGAGCATTATACAAAAACTACTGTAAGTTAGCCTTTCTCTGAAAGGCCCTGCCACTTCATTCCAATATTATCCATTAAGGAAAAAAAAAAAAACAGCACAAAGTAGTGAGAAAGTTCCTGCAAACACTGGTGGGAGCTGAGCTACTTCATCACAAGAAAACATAACCTCCCCTAATTTAGTACATATTTCCCAAAGAATTAGCATTGAACATCGGAACAAATAGGTTGTATCATATTTAAAACATCTGTGCTGTGAGTTCAGAAATGAACCTGTGGCAAAACATTAAGGAAAATATGCCACAGATTTATTTTTTCCCTCTCTTAAGCGCTCAGGTTGACACTGCATTTTAACGATTCAAAGCTTTCATTTACTTAATACTGAAACAGAGCTGAGCTGCAGCCCAGTTTTAAACCAGATGATATCACAGATGTAACTTGCACAATATATGAACTACAGAGGAACAAAACACTGCACAGTAGCCTCCACCTGACATCCTCCTCTTCATCATTATATTTAATAAGTCTTGAGCTTGCTTGGGAATGGCATGTCCTTTGTGCACATTGATTGTAAAACCCATCACTTGTCAATTCAGTTGAACATTAAAGTTCTAATACATCAAAAGTGCATAGGGGAGCTGACCTGGGCTAAGAAAGCCCATTTTATGCAGGAATATTAATAGAGTTCTTCTGCAGCTGCCTCATGTACTTCAGATTGGAAACCTCTGAACCAAAGCCAATTGACAGTAACATATTTGGAAAGAAGATGCTTTTAAATTACCTCCTTTCCATTTAATCAGACAAGCAACCTCTGAATCCCAAGCTGTAGGTGAATGTTTAAGAGAACATTCTTTATATAGTTAGCTGAACCATGCCCAAGAGCACCCACTGACAGCTTTCCTATTACCAGAAGGACAATGAATCATATGAACTTTGCTGACACACATGCTATAATAATTGTTACATTTTCTTTTAGAATCTATCCTTGGGCTCGCTTTTGGCTTCACCTTAAAGGTGACAGCTTGTAAGCTACATAACCTTGCCTGCCACTAAATCATCAATAACAGTTCATAAAATATCCTGTGATAATTTAGAAGTGCATTGGTTCTGATCCTAATGGAATCAGACATCAGTAGTTATGCTATTTCCTCCTTGGATTCTGGATACTTCTATTGAACATTTGTTAAAACAGTTGCCCATCTACAGTGTATATATTCCTGCCAAGCTTCATGGAAATATTTCTATCCATTATTTTTTAATGTCAGCTCTCAGTAGAAGTTTGTCTTTTTTGTTTGGAACTCAATTTGCAGCTATATAGACATCTTTGTTTCATAAAGCAGACATAGTTATAAGCATTAAAACAGACACATTTGTATTCCCTTTAGGATAATGGCAAAATTTTCCCAACAGCTTTCCAAGTAGGAACACACAAACAAGAACAAGTTCTGCATTTTTCTATGTCACAGCCCCATTAATTAAGTCTTTTGTTTTCAAAAGCACATCTTAGGCAATCCACATTCATATCTACTTAATTTTTCTCCACTGAATCCTCTAAAAGGGCTTTCTGGGCAGCATTAGCATATTTTGGATGCTAAGGCAGTACTAATATTATGATTTTTATATTTTTGATATATATATAGTTATGGTGTTAAAAAAAATCTTATTGAAGCAATAAGTTTATTACTTGTTCTTTAATCATGGTAAATATTTGTCAGTGGAACTAGTGACAGTAATGTTAGCAGAGAAGAGATATCAATAAATTTTAGTCAGTATATGCTCTGTGGTACCCCTTTTGTGCTGGATTCCCTTCTGGATTTTTTCCCAGTTTGGCAGAGCCCTGGCAGGTGCTGGTGGTTGGGGGTGTTGCCTGCAGGGACCCTCATGTCCCTGCCAAACCTGGCCCATGGGGTGGGAATGTCTCTGCCTCTGCTTATATATTAAAAATAAATGTTATTTTGCTGTGACAAAAAAAAAATTACAACCGAATGCACGAGTTGTAACTTCTTTGATTGATCCTATTCTGTCCCATTTCTATCTTTCAAAGGCAGCAGCATTTCTAGGTCTGCCCAGCAAAGAACAGGCTGTGGCTTACAAAACAAGGTTTCTCTTGGCCATCTCAAAGAACTCTGTAGATACCCTGCGTGGGGCTGCAGATGCAGAGGGTGTATGGAATGGTTAGAATATGACTCCTTCTGGCTGCTGTGAGGTTTGACACCTCCACAGTTTCATCCTGAGAGAATATGTTGCCTTTTCTTTCTCTGTCTTCCCAGAAGAAAATCTTCCAAGAAAATCTTCCAAGAAAAATCTCCACATCTTTCTTGATTCCTCCAAACCTCAGGTTTCCACAAAAGCTTCAGTCCTAGTGTTTTACCAGCCATTCAGGAGTTTTTGATTTTCTCAGCCTACACCCTCCCTTCTCAGAGAACTTTTTCACTGTGTGACCAAACTCTCTCAGCAACAGCAAACACCTGATGCCTCTGTCCCTTGTCACTAGGCCAATTATCTTCAACCCTCTGACCTTCCACTTCCTCCTCCCACACTCTGTCATTTCTCTTCTGTGAGCATCTTCAGTTTTCCTTTCTTTCACAACAATCTGTTTCAGATCTAATTTCACATTTCCTCAACTTTGTCCTTGGGATAACTTACTGAGCCTCAAGTATGAATAAATACATATATAAATAACTATGTAAAGGCATGAATAAATGCCCCTGGTAACTGCAAGACTTGCTGTAACCTCTTTTTTTCCTAACCCTTCCTATTGCCTTTTTTTCTTCTGCTTTTGCTTATGTTACTTCATACAAGGATCTTGTCCTCTTTACCACGTGAAGGCATGAAACACCCGATTTATTTGGCAATTCTATTAAAACAAAAATGGAAGATTCCCATGCAAATGTAGTTCTTGTATTCACTTGAGCTACCTCTTATTTCCTTAGCCAAAATGAAGAGAAATGGTTGAGCTGCCTTCTCTAGAAAATGTGCTAAGTCCTAATGAACATTATGCAACAGGGAAACACAGGAGTTATAAAGCCTTTCCAACATTCAACTCTTATTATTCCCTCTATTCTAGGCAAGAATAGCAAAGGTTGCTTGAGAGTTATATAACTTTTTGCTTTATTTCTAAGACATTAATTTTTGCCTCTCTCTGGGCTTTTTCCCCCCCTTATTATAAAAATGTCAATCCATTTCACACAGTCTTATCTTTTTCATTCTACAGGATGATACCCATAATAAACACAGTTATTTTTTAGATAGAGGTTGTTTTGAACTCTTGATTGCAGGTGGAATATTTTTGTGTGTTTTGATAATATCCAATATCTTTCTATTTCACATATTTTGTGATATTTTGATAACATCTCACTTATGCAATTGCAAGTTTTTCTCAAACATCAGTAAATGTTTACTTTGCAGGAGGAAAACTTGCTTTGTAGGTTTTAGTTCCTCCAATACAAACTGTGGAAGCAACTGGGCTGTCTAACTTGTCTTTCAAAGACAGAACTCCTTTATTTACAAACACTCAGCATCACAGAGGTCTGAAAATCCAAGGTACTTTTTGGCAGCTGAGGTGGTATTCATTAAACATGGGCTTTCATTTACTTCATGACAACACTTCAGTTGCTGGTGTAACCCACTAACTGAGCTCACAAGGATTAAGAAATCCAGCACAGTAACAGAAGGAGCACACTGAGTACTACTGAGCACACTAAGGAGTCTGTGGGAAGACCTTACTGCAAGGGGGGAAGAGAAGCAGACAGACAACAACAAACTATGTTTATACAGTCAGGAGTTAAACTATCTGTGCTTTTTTAATTTTAATTTAGTTTGCAACTGCTCATGTGCTGGTTTTCCCAAATGAATTATCAGACTTTTATCTTAGCTGTCCATTACAACAAAGACATTAACTGTTGTCTGACTTTTGACTCATCACTATAGAACATATCCTCTAATGAAAATTATTTTGTGTGTGTGCCAGAAATAACCGTGACTAGTCAAAATACTGGAGCTTTCACAAAAAAATGTTTAGAAAACATAGATATATAAATGTATTTATGCTTTATCAACAGATTTTTTGCTTTGTCTAGTCTCAGAACACTGGAAAAAATTACAAAAAAGTCCTATGATAGGACTGTGTGCAAAGCAGTGAACCATAAGTCAAAGCTAGTATAAATCAGAATCTATTATGAGTTGAAGTTATATTCATTCATACAGGTTATTTCTAATTTTTATACTTCTTATACCCTTCTCTACATGCAAACTTAGAGTTTTTGCTTTAGGTCAGCTAGAGGATGGCCTGGTTTTAATGCTTAACCCCACCTATCCAGAGTCATGGAAATAACACAGAAAATGCTATTCTCAGTCTTTGTGGCTGCAAAAATATATCAGTGTATGGTCCTGATCCTTCAGAGTTACCCTTTCAGGATGAGAGGAGGTTGGTGGTGCACGTGGCCACAGGCTGCTGCTCCTGCTGAAGCACAGCCTCAGGAGCATTTGTAGCTTCACCCACCCCATAGGTGGAGAGGCTACTTTTTGAAGAGGAAAACAGCATCACAGTTTTTGTAAGATGGACTGAATATTCTGACATGTTCTGCAGCAATTCCAATTGCTAAATGTGTCTGTCAGTCAAGACCCTGTCAGACCATGGAGCAGCCAATGACCCTATTCTGCTCTGGAATATTTTCAGATAGAAAACCTATTTTTTTTAGAAAATATAAAACATAAATTCTTCACAACTGATGCTGAGTGTAATCTTGCTTCTGAAAACAACAAAAAGATACTTTCTCCTACAGAGCAGAAGGCTACTCTTGTCCTCCTTGCAATCTCTCCATCCTAGTGAGTATAGTGATGTTAACTCAGAAATGTCACTGTTGAGTAATAAAAAATGTGTTTCAAGACATGCAATTTTTCTTTAGTTATTATTCCACAGATTTACAAATGTTTTGTATGCCTATGAAAAATACAATGCCCTATTCTACCTAGCCAAGAAGCACAAAACTCCATTTTATTGATTGAGGGATGTCAGCAGTAAGCATATTAATACTTATTCACTGTGTTTTTCCTATGGCATTCTGACATTAACCATGATGGAAAAAATCTCAGGGTATTCCTAGTGAAATAGCACAAAATAAATTGAATTCTTAATGGAAGCTTAGATCTCACCAGAGCCCTTTTTTCATCCTGAGATTTTAGCCATGCAGGATGGAGCCCATTAAGCAGAAGAGCAGTGAAACAATATTGCAGAACAGCACATGTTTACTCATTAATGAGAAGTTCTCATATAAAACTGGACATTTCTTGCAGGGTGGAATCTTTTCATTCCCGGTTTTGGGAGGGAGGAAGACAGCAGAGAGGAGGGGGAGGAATCCTTTAATTGTTAGTGTAGGTTTTAAACTGACAAGCCTCAAAGGCAGAATACTGACTCTTTGATCTTAAAAGGGTTGTTAAAGGATGGTCTCACTTGTGTTTATTCAAATGTTTGCAGGTAAACGCTGATAATCTAAACTGAGTCAAAGCTGCAGAATTTAGCATAAGTGATTTGCATATCAAGAGCCTCAAAATAAACACCAATTCAGAGATCTTAAATGTTGTCAAAAACTAATCACGACTTGAAATTAACTTGGGGCTTGTCTACGTATGAAAGTCTGTGCTCAGGAAACTAAAACATCCATTGGCAACCAGAGGTCTGACAGATGTGCTTAATCCCCACTAGGAGGGCTGTGTGGTGCCTGCAAGTCACACACCTGGAGGTTTGAGGCACACCGAGCCAGAGGGCAGCCTGGCAGGGCAGAGAGTGAGCTCTGTGTCCTCCCCACCACACCTGCTCCACTGGAGACATCCTTGGGACACAACCTGTAGCTGGGAGAAATGCTTCTAGTGAGTGCTCTTGTCTACAATTTGCATTTTCCTCCTTCGGGGCAGAGTTGTTGATTCTTGAGTTACTGGATTCTTGACAAGTTTTTTTTTTTACTATTTGTAATTAGTTGTATCAAGTAAAAGTATCATAGTTTCTAAATTACTTGATTGTCTTCAAAATCTATTTTTAGCACCTGGTTCCTGCTACTTGTTTTACTGCTAATGACTTCTTGGCATAATTCTGTGCCTGTTACTTGACTGAAGGAATGCACATCCTGTAGGAACACGGAGCAAAGTTTGGAAGTACAGATCCTTCATACTTCCTCTCTGAGAGTCAACAAAAATTGTCTGTGTTTTAGAAGTCCTCTGCGTGCACAAATGCTCAACTGATAAAATGAGATGCTAATAATTAACATTTATCAAGTCACATCAGCTGTACAGCCCAACTTAATAATATAAGATTAAAGTTTCAGCCTCTTGATTTCTTCAGGGGAATGTTTAGGGTATGAGCAAGTATAAAAGAGACTAGAAACTATTTCAATTTGTGCAAAAATTTGCAAACTGCTTCAGCCTGATGGATACCTTGTTATGTGGGAAGAGCAGCTGGTTGCAGTGTCACAACATAGTAAATTTGTTACCTTTTTAAAGACTTAAGTCCTAAAAAGCATAACCAAAGTCCTTCCTTTAGATCTAATGTCCTTAGTTGAAGCTTGTGGTTAGTACAGTTATGTTAGGCCATAATTTAATCTGAAATAGAATAAGAGGGATTTTGAGTAACAAATATGCCGTTTTTACGGTAGGAAAGCAATTTTTGAGAATTTGTGAAAGTTCTGATTATTATCTCCCTTTCTCTGGAAGGAAAGTCTGCCAGGACCAGGGAGAAGCTGGAGTGCTAACAGAAGCCCTCAGCACCTGCCTAACACCAGCCCTGCCCTCTGATGATAGTTCTAAATTCTGGCATTCAGGAAACTTTTCTGCTGGTGTTGCCATAGCTCCCTGAGCTCAGCACCTGCAATCCAGCTGCCTCCCACTGGGGCGACTCATTGACATTTCAACACTGCTTCGTCCACCTTATTGACTCTACAACTCCTCCCTGCCTTACTGCTTCATTCTCTGCCCGCCTTCCCCAGTCCCATCCTACCCGCCCTTTATCAGTCACATGTCCACAGCTTATCTGAAACTTTCCTTTGCCTTATAGGATGTCTTACTATTGCTTTTCTACTGCTCTCCCAACACCTTTTTTCTTCCCCACAACTCCTGTCCACAGAACACACAGAGTGGTTTGAATATCTGGACATTGCCCCAAGTTCTTACACTTGTAAAGCAGAATAATAACTAAGCAACAAGCTGCCACACCTGGTCATTAACAACAGCCAGTTTAAGCCTGTTGCTGTTTGACCATTGGTCTAATCTTAGTGCTTTTTGAGTCACTAGAGCCTTGGGTCTAATCTTAGTGTTTCTTGAGTTACTTGAGCCTTTACTTTTAATAAAGATGCTTATATTTTTGAAATTGAAGTCTATATGGTATAGTTTTTCACCAAAAAGTGAGTACAGTTCTCAAGTTCCACTCAATTATATGCAGTTGCTCAGTGTGTACAAAAAATGTCCTCAGAAGTTTTTTTTCCTTAATTTGTGCTAATATTTTATTTTAAAAAATACACTTGTGCATATCTGGTGATCCCATTTTTGTTTAAAGTTTATAAAAGCACAAATTGAGTAATTTCCTATTTCAAAATCTAAAGCGCGCTTTCACAGATTAGGGTAGAGCTTCTTGGAATGCTCACACTAACCCCAAAGGCCTTTTTACATGCAAGTCAGGAGCTCAAAAGAAAAGTTTGGTGCATGACTGAAGTAAGGTCAGATTTTGGGTAGCAGTGTCTGCATGGCAGTAGAAAGGCTTTTAGATATTATATGGGCTTCCTCTGTATCACCAAGAGTGGTTATATTGCAGTCATTTGTTTAGTTTCTTCCTAATATGGAATTGTGGGCTTAATACGTGACTCTACAAGAACACGATCTTCTGACAGATTTATCTATCACAGCACTGTAAATTTTATTTCAGCTGCAGTCTGATCCCATATTGCACCAAATACCACTGAGAGATGCTGAAAATCTCAAATTCTGATAGATAAGAATTCTGAACACGTCGAGAAATTCTGCTTATGAGCCTTAATGACACTTCTTGGACTAAATACAAATGTGAGAAGTATATGAACAACCAATTGGTGGCTATTCAGGCCCAATAAATATAAGTGAATTTAGTGTCTGGACTTCAGAAGATTTAGTCCCAAGCACTAAGTCTCGGGGGATTTCAACAACAGAATCTTACACTTTTGATCCTGCCAGTATATGATTATCTTAAATACATGAGTAATTCAGCTGACTTAGCTGGTACTGCTCAAACCCCCAAAACTGATAGTATAGTTGTAGGATGGTGGCCTTAACACAGGAGAGAAATATTTCTGTGGGGGATTTCTTATTTCAGTTCAGGAGCATTGTAATTACAGGTCCTTGTGAGTGAAGCTAAGACTGCACCACCAGGTTTATGGCATTGCTGCACTTCACAGTCACTGTCATAAACCCCAGATTAGTATGGTTCCACTGAATATATTTTACACACTTTTTTCCCAAGAATGAGTTTGTGATAAGCTAATTTCTCTCTTTTTTTCCATAACCATTTTTGTTAAATTATTTCCAAATTTTAATGCCTAATATGATCTTTGAAAAGCTATAAAGTTTTAACAGACTCTAAATATAAAGTGAGTGAATAAATTGCTTGGGAGTCTGTGGTTTGATCCCAGGAAATCCTGATTAATAGCCTTTAGCTTTTTTCAGACCACCCTGACTATATTGTGAAAAACAGTTGACTTATTTTATTGCTGTTTAGGCTGTAACTCAAGCTACTAAATTTATAACTTAAAAAAAACCAAAACATTAAATGAAGACATAAGAATTTCTATTTTTTCATGTGAGACCATATGCTGAACACATTTCTTGCTCTATTTAGTTCAGTCCTGTTAAAATATAATTCTCTGTATTTGCTAAACACATAAAATCTATTTTTGGTATGAAAGGGGTCCAGTCAAAAACTAGTGTAATTCCTGTGATAGTAACTGTATTCATAATATTCCTATTGATTTTCATTGATCAGGACTTGCACATTTAAAAGTGAAACTAATTTACGTGTGGAGCTTCCCAAAATAGGAATTGGAAAATGAATATTGCAGGATACTTTGTCTGATGATATTTGTTTTTTCTCTTTACCTCATGTGCAGTTTATATAAACAGTATTTTAAGAACATGATAGCTGCACCAAATTAGTTGCTTGTTATAATATCAATTTAGAAAAAAAAGGTACTTTTTGGTCTAAATCTTGATGTTACCAGTCAAGGAGAAGGCATAGAGCTAAACTGAGTCCTTTTGTTTTAATGACTTGAATCTTCAGTGCTGGTCACCTTGTAGAAACTGAATTGCTCTGCAGCCCAGATTTGCAGAAACCTGAGTGGTTGTTGGTGCTGGCATGGGTCTGAGCAGAGGTGGTGAGACAGGGCCTGTGGTGTGAAGCTGCTGCACAAAAAGGCTCTGCCTGTGCCCAGGGTGCTCTCATCACTCGTTCTGTGAGATCATGTGCACACAGAAAGGATGGGGTTTTCCCTTATTAAAAAGGGAACCCTCTTGGTCATGATATTTGCAGTAATAATGGATGCAGAATAAAAGAATTAATCTTCTACAATGCTGCCACAGAAGGCTGATTATTTATAAAATAATTTCCATAGTGTGCAAAATATAACAAATCTTGTTGAGTAAAAAAGTACACTCTATATATATATATTTATAAACCTCTGATAGATTGGTAGCAATAAACAGAATAAATTTGCATTGTCTTTTCAGTATGCTCAGATTTGCTTTTCTTTTCAAGAAGAAATAAATTATTTTCCACATAATAGAAAATTGAGTTTACTATTTCTAAAATGCTCCTAACATAGAAAAAGGAAACATATTTCAATATTAGTGCTTATCACAGCATTTAAGGCAACACCATCCCCCCTCAAGCTTTCTACTCTTAAATAAAAAAGGAAGAAATCCCATTGTTTTCCTAGGCTCACTTTGCTTCTAGTGATTGATGTAGAATTTTACTGCCATCCAATGGCAAGGACCTATTATAGCCTAAGTAAATGTCTAATGCTTTTTGATCAAATTGCAGTCTAGGGAATTTAACTTACGCTGTACACTTAGAACTTACATCAATACATCTCTGTTCCTTACACAGTGAGAAAGAAATATGACTACAGTTTCAATTTATTCTGTGTTTCCTAATTCAATTTTACTCTGAATTACTAATATTATTGTACATAATTACCTAGATGAATAAATCAACCTAAGCTACTCACTAAAAAGAGCATTAGTGTACAATATTAATTTTTTCCTGTACCTTGTCATGTTAGTTTAAAAGATTCCTTTTGCTACAATGAAGAGCATTTTCCTAGTTGTTAAAATATCCTTTTGCTAAAATACTTTTCTCCACTTTATTTACTGTGTGTGGAGATTTCACAGTTGTTATTGTACCCTAAAGAATTGCTTTATGATGCTCAAATGTGTTGTAGGGTTTTTTGTGCATTTTTTCCCCCCTTTTAACTCACATACAGAAACCTCTAGAACAAAAAGATAACTTCTTAAAACTATAATCTGAAAATATGGATTTTGGTTTACTTTTATCCTCTGTGCTTCCCAGATTCACCTTCAACAGTCAGTCCAACACGGGAGTCATTCTTTAGACTTCTAAGAAGAAATCTAAAGTTAACACACATAATTTTTCAAGTGTTTGTTTTACAGAGGAAACTACATAGATACATCTAAAGGAAATAACTTCAGATCTTGGCCAGAATATAAAGCTAAACCTCCATCTTGTACTCCTAACTAATACTGACAATAATTAGTGCCTGTTAAAAGAAACAAGAAGACCTACCAGAATGAAGGAAAGTGTAAGTTTAGAGTAAAAGAGAAATAAAAAAAAAACAGAGACGAAGAATAGACTCTGTTATTTCTATTGTTTCATTTTAGCTGGAAGACTCTTCATGCACTGTCACTTGGTTAGGACTGCTCTCCAAGCCAAAGGATACACTTTCAGTGACATAAAAGAGACCTAAACCATGTCCCATTTGTATCTCCTCTCACAGAGGGCTGCCTGATGTGCCACAGGTGTATTTCAATTCAAATTTTTAAAAAACATTTTTGGCTTCTCACAAAGATGCAATGAGTGGATCTCCACTTTCTGAGTCAGAACACGTAGGAACACTTCTGAAGTGATGTTGATCTCTTGCCATAATTTCAAGTCCTTTTAACAACTCCATTGCCATAATCTTTGACTATTACCATGGCTGCTTACAAAGAATAATCTTTGATTAAATTACATCATTAACCTGCAGCACTCCAGACCATGTAAGATTACAGGAGATGGAGCAAGAAACAGAATAAAGAGCACATTCCCAAAAGGCTCTGACAAATGCCTGTGTGTCTGTGCCTTAGAGAAATTCTACACTTACTAAAACAATTGCAAAATTAAGACCTTCCTTCTCTAACTGAAAGCCATTGACATTAATCAGCACAAAGTCTTTGGGGTGCATGTGCAAAGAAAAGTGTACCATGCTTAAAGATACCAAAATTAATATGTGTATGTTGTTTGCTACTGTAGTTGTTTAATACTAAAAGAATGGGTATAATAGGAAAATAAAATATGAAAATTAGGATAATGGGAAGTAAGTTGTTTGTAACATTGTGTTTGTTTTATAATTAATATTAGGACACAACAACTGCACATGGAAAAGACAACTTACTCTTCTCAGTATTGCTATATTTGCAGTTGATTGGAAAATGAGGGAAACACTTCTGTACACTTTCAAATTTGAAAATAAAGTTTCATGTAATGTAGATGTTAATAAAATTTATAACTGGAAGAAAACAGGGATAGATTGTCATGATATCATGACATACAAATGTGTCTGGTTCCTTCCACCCCTCTGAATTTGGATTGTCAAAGAGCACCAGTCTTAGAAAAGCAGCATGGGTGAGTACATGGTCCTCCTTGGGAATATCCATTTATTGTTTGCTAAGTTGCTAATTATTGCTAGTTATTGTTAGCTAAGACACTAATTCATTCTCTAAAGTATTCCTATTGCTATAGGAATATAGCAATATTCTCAAAGTTTTGTGTATGTGCTTACGCAAATTTATCCAGTAAAATCTGTTCTAAATTAATTTGTGCAAAAATCCTGCACTGTAACTTCAATTTTAACACTTCAAGAAAATATACCTTTCACAAAACAGATACTTTCTCTTATTCCTCAAAAGTCTCTCGATCTGTTTCTATAAATGGGTAGAAGGAAAAATTTAATTTCAGCCAATTCTTCTTTCATGTTTTGAATAATAAGTTGTTTTGGTTTTTTTTTTTCCTTCTCTGTGCTTTGAAGGAAAGGTCTGTGTGACAGCTAGCAGAGCTGCAGTGGCTTTGTAGCCCTCATTTTATGAGATGTGAGATAAGCTGCTCTCTGCATGGGTCTCCAGGAGTTCAGCTGGCCACAGCACAGGGGCCAGGCTCAGGAAATGCACATCCAGATGTGTGCTGGGGAGGGGCCCTGCAGGTCACAGGCACAGCACAGACAGGGAACCTGGGAGCTGGGTGATGTGCTCCTGGATGGATTTGGGGCAATACCATCATTCCAGTGCTCCACCCAACACAAGCAGAGCTGGGAGACCACGGAGATTACAGCGTGTAGCATTTATTAATGGGCTAGGCTTGCCTCCATCCAGCTATTTCCCCCACTGCAGGAAATACCATCAGCCTATCCATCCCTGATTTCCTGTGGCCAAGAAAGGTGGAGAGCCTGTGCAGTGACAAGAGAAGGCCCTGCCACCAGCAAGAGGGAGCACCCAGCCATCAACCTTACCCTGGGAGAACTTCCTGCTCATCACCTCCCTCCTTTCTCTCTCCCCAAGCTAATGCACATTCAGACAATTCATCAAAATAACCAGAAGGCAAACTGCCACTGAATCACCAGCCCCAGTCCTGAATAAGCTGCTCACAGTCAATTGCCTTTTTCCTAGTTTAATTTTCTTTGTGCATTTTATAGTGCTCTGTGTGCTCAGTGACAATCACTTCTGCAAAGCTGCATTTCATTTCCTCTGACCACTAAAACTGTGATCTGCTTTACTTGCCTGAAACAAGTATCATGCACAGATTTTAATTATTTAGTCATGATTTAGCATGCATGATATATGGGCATCATTATCAATGGCTGCAATATCTCTTCTTTTGGCTATTTAACATGGGGAAGATGCTCTTTGTTATTAACATCTGTTCATCAGGGACACAGACCTTCACAGCATTACTAGCACCTTCTGTTTTTGTCAGGAGAAAGGAAAGTGATCAAGAGCCTCATCAGAGCCTAATTTGGCACTGATGTGTTTTCCTTTCTCTTAACATAGCCTAGATCTAAATTGTTCCTTAAAATTACCGTAGCTGTTAAAATACTGCTCAATAACTAGATCTGACTAGGGGTAGACTAAGATGGTACAGATACCAGTGTATCATTATTTAAATGTTATGGTTGTGTGGGGGCTACAAGATGAAAAATAAGTTAATAAAAGATGTGGTGGAATTAGAAAATAAGATTAGTGAAGTGCTTTAGCCGTGAAACCATCTTCTAGCTATGAAAAAATGGCTAATCTTATTTTTCCCCCACTAAGCTCATTCCAGTTTTTATGCAGCCCAGTGAAGGCCTCACAGCAGAAATGTCCCCTTTACATTTACCTTGTTATTGTAGCAGGCACTTTATTAGGCCTTTTAAGGATGGATCTGGGGTTCCCAGCAAAGCAAGGCCCTGGTGCTTGGCTGCTGCTCTCCAGTGCTGCTCTCAGCCCTTTGCAGAAGGATTTCCCAGCTCAGCTGCTTCCCAGGTGGGTGGAACCCAAAGGGATGGGTGTACTTTGAGGACTAATTGAGCTTAACTTTTTTTTGCACATCCTTCTTAAGGCAAAGGTAAACAAAAAAAAAATGGATTTCTACAGAAGCTGATTCCGTGAGTGCTGCCAGTACCAAGGGAATGTAACAACGTTTGTGCTCCAGAGTGGGATCTTATTTCTTCCTAAAAGAAAGCATCAAAATCTGATCATGTAGATAAAAGAGGAAATTTCTCATGAATATACTCTACGTGATTAAAACTCCAGCTCCCTATGGTTTAGACCTGGAAGACATTTTAATTATCCAACATCTTGCTATTTCTGGAATTTTGACTGCAAATGTGTCTGACATAGTGTTTCATGGAATATCCTTTCCCCATATAACACTTTTTTTATACTCCAGATGTACAGTAAACAACAAAACCCTGTTTTATCTCTTATCCTTCATCAGATGAAAGTGAAAGATAACTAAAAGAAAAAAACCTTTTAAAGAATATATTTTAATCATAGATATCCTGCTTATAATCTAAAATCCCATAACAATCTCAAGTATGCTTTATCAAGTAGACCCAAACTACACAGAACTGAAAAATTCAAATATTAACAGCTACTATTATTTTTTTTTTAAATAGGCAAAGAAAATACTTACATTGTTCTTATTTTTCCAGGCAAACAATATTCAGAATTTTTTCACACAATTACTATTTTTTAATAAATTTTAACAAATAGCAGTACCATCCTGTCGCAAATTAGCAGCACAGAGAGAAAAAATTACCATGATAATCATAAGCATGTTTTGGTTCTGAATACTTAAGTAAGAGCAACTTAATCACCAGGGTGATTTTCCAAATGTAATCCAGCCTATCGGATAAAACTGCTGCTAATAGTTTGCAAATGAGAACATAAATGCAGCATATGATAGATGGTAGATAGCAAGCTTATGTCTTTTAATGTCTTTAAAGTTGATATTATATTGACCATGTAAATGGTGTCGAAATCAGAGAGTTACTACATTCACTGCATGAGAAATATTAAGGAACTCGGACTCAGCCTGTGCCAGGGGTTTGAGTGGTTTCTAAAATTACCTTATCAGGTCTTAAACTTAAGTGTTGGCCTAATGTTTTAATATAGCTAAAATATTATCAAACATTTTCTCAGGGACTGATCTATTTCCTAGATTAGTCCCTGAGTTTAGCTGATATGAAGCAAATGACTGACATCTATCAGGCCAGGTTTTGACCCACAGAAAATGTCTGTGCTGTGGAAGTGAGCGCAGTGACAGTCTGCAGGAGCTGGTGAAGATGGAGATGTGGAGCTGGCCCGGGCAGGGCTCACCTTTGCTGCCCAAGCAGGATTTGCTGCTGCTCTGGGCAGGCTCTGGCAGGGTGAGCACAGCTGGCACCTGATCCAGGACCCTGTGGCAGCTGGCACCCAGAGCTGTGCCAGCACGAGCTGTGCCCTGGGACTGCTCACTGCTGCCATGGCCATTATCTCCAGTCAGATCAATAATTCATTCAGGATTTGTAAAAAAGTTTGTAAAAGAAATCTCTAAAGTGGGGGTAGGAGGGGTGCAAGGTCGGACTATATTCCAAGAAGAAATAATTAGTGACTTCATATGTACTCAGTAAAACCAGATGAACCACTTTGATGATAATCTAGCTTGTCCTTGTGCACATATGTACATCTATACACTCATCCACTGATTCCAGAGTGCATCTTTAGTAAGCCTGCTTTTTTAAAAACAGACATGTCAGACTCATTTTATATGATGGGCTTCATCTGATATCCTGGTGCTTGGCAGCAAACACCTTCAGAAGAAGTTATTAATTTAAACATTATTAACATAAAAGTAAGAAATACTGTTTTTCTATTTGCATTGTCAATGAATAGATGCCCGTTAATTAATAGAAAGGAGACCTGCAGGACGTAATTCCTTTATCTTTTGGCTGCTGCCTTTTTTCTGTTCACATAAGAAGAAAGGGGCTTTTAGAGCCTGATGTGGTCAGCTTTCAGTCAGCCAAATTTGAGTTATTTGTGCCATGGGTGCAGGGACAGCTCAGGACCAAGTGCCCAGGTGCAGCATCACTGACACTGCTTTCAGGATCAGGCAAGTACAGCTGGTCTCCTGTCACACAGGGCCTGAGCCAATAAACCATCCAGATCTATGATGGCTTTGTGTTCACCTCCTGGCTTGCCTGGCTGTGCTTCCATGGCAGGAGGTAGAGGACAGATAGGTTATCTTAAAGCCAGTCACATCCAGCTGGGGTCTTCAAGTCCACTCAAGTTGTGCCCATTGAATTGAACATGTGGAAATACTTTTTTTGGTAACAGTCAGATTTCCAAAGGGCTATTTTGGACCTTAATATAATAAAGTCCATGCAACCAGGTGCTTAGAGGATAATGCAGGTATACTAAATAGCTCTGCAGGAGACAGCTTTTATACAGCAAAACAGATCCTGTTTTGGAGCTACTTGGTTAGTCTAAGTGAACCCAGCCTGATTTCTCACAGACGTGCTGTGAGGTACATGTGGACTGGGCTGGATTTGAATTCTGTAACACTTCTCTGCTTCTCTGAGCATTTGCATCAAATGTCACCGAGCCCCTCAGTGAGGAGGGGACTGTGGAGAGCTGCTGGCACGCACACACTCGACACGCAACCCTCTGGGGGCTGCTGCTGAGCTGCTCCAACCAACACAAACTGTGCTAGCAGTGCCTCCAAGCTGAGTAAAAGCAGAGGGTCTGGAGCAGCTTCTGCAAGCACCACGTTCAATAAAAATACTTACCTGCTGCTTCTTACCAAAAGCACCATCCAAACTCTGCACTCCTCGGAGAACAGGAATGTTTCAAGCGTGTCTGGGGTAAAGAGAGCTTTCAAAAATGTCTTGCATGGTAAACTGATTCTGATCCATAAGTTCCCCTACACTTATGCAAGTTCTGCTAATTTGTGCAATGTCATAAGGGTTTTCTGAGACCACTTCTACTTAACATCTCTGCTCGTCAGTCCACGTACAAAAATCATTTACACACATCTTTGACCATAATGCTCTGATCAGGTAACAAGTCTTTTGGCTGTCAAAACTTACTGCTACTTTTTAGTAAGGCATCCTTATATTGGCAAAAATAAATTCATGGCATTCCATTCACAATAGGGTTTGATCCAATAAATTTTAAGTTAATAGACAAATTACAGTCAGCTGTGGCCATGCCCAAAAAATTCTTTTAACACATTTCATGTTCAGAATGAAACTTATTTACTTCTGAACCTGGGTGGAGAAGATTTGGGCCGTCACTGTGCCACCCATGAAGGGTTAACAGCAGCACTGACCCTGTGCAGCTGAGGGAGAACTCCACCCTGGGTGGGGATACCAAGTTCTGCAGGCTGGGCTTGCCTGACTAGTTGCAGGAGCAAAGGAAGGAGGTAATTCTAGGTGTTGGTGAGAAAACAGCTGATTTAGAGGCTTTCCTTGTGTTCCTTTGGCTTAGAAACTGGAGGTGTTGGCTGGAAGTGGTAAGTGATTTACAGGGATGTTATGGTCACAAACTCATGCTGGGTAAAGGAAAACGGTGCTGTTTCAGAGAGGGTTGGAAATAAGGAAAAGATGTTTGTGAAGGAGACAGTTCCTGTTATCAGGTTAGCCTGTTGAAGTGGTTATCCCTGTGGCTCCCAAATTCTCTCACCTCAGGGATTCTGAGGAGTTTTAAGCCGGTTCAGTGAGAAGGGCTGTTTGGGAAAGTGGAAGGTATTCATTCACAGTCATCATGAATAAGAACAGGCAAGTGTGGACCTTCAAAAGCTTGCTGGCTGATTCCCTGAAAACCAGTTTTCCAAAAGCAAGTAGTCTTATATTACTGAAAGACAAAACACTCAGACAGTCAATAAACAAATAATTGCTATAAAATGTTTTATGTGGATACTGTAAATGTAGCGGAGATGTCGATGTAGGCTTACAGTTTGGCAAGGGTAGGAATACATCAGTTCCTGCATTTTGACACAACTTTGGATAAATGCTGCAGTGTTCCAAATCAAGTGGAGTTACCATGATGGAAGGCTAGGTTCTGGCATTGGATGACGGAGCTGGTTTAATTTGCTTCATTCTTGCATTCAAAACCAAGTTGTGACAGATGACAAAATGACATCAAAACAACAAAGTTTGTGAAGTGTGAGCCATAGTGGGTTGTGTGTCGAGATATTGTCTTCTGTGTGTTTCCTCTCTGCTCTGGAAGCAGCTTTAGAGCTTGAAGCTCAGTGCAGTCTACTTAATCATTGCTAATCCAAGAATTCAAAACACAGAAAACTGTTATTTATGCTATGAAATTCCTCCAAAGGTTCAAATGTCTTATGTGCCAGCACAGCAAGTTTCCCTTGAGGTTCTGTCAAGACTGAATTTAAATGGCTTTGAGTCCAGGTAATTCCAGGCAAATTAGCTTCAACCACACTGAACCTGGAAAATTGCCTCGTTCAGGAAGTGGTGAGATTCATGCCTAGAAAACCCCACTTGTATTCTGCTCCAGGGGCTGGGTATAAATCTTTAGTGTTCTCATTAATCTTTTAAGCTGGGGAACATAAACATCTGGAAGCTTGCACTTTCAGAGTCCTGTAACAACATCTCCAACTGGTTATTTCACTTCTTTTGTCTATAATAATGGCCCATTTTATTCCCCATGTATTATTCATATATACCTTAAATTTAATCACCAACCCACTAAAGTTAAACTCACACTACACCTGAGATATAAACACCATCACACTGGAGTTGAGAACACATTATGGCTTATCCATAATTACTCTCATGCTGAGGTAGGGTTCACACCTTTATTTTGTGATACTACCAAAGCTTTTCTGGCTAGCAGAGCCTTTTCATACCTGTACAAAAAATGCAAAATGTTCTTTTTCTCCTGGGTCCTTTCTGTGCAGGGAAATATTTTTTTAATTTCTTGTTCAGCCTTCCAGTTAGCTGTTTCCCTCCACGTCTGAAAGTGAATTTTACCAATTAGGGAAGTGCTGCCTGTGACTGCTGGAAGCACTCAGGGTGTGTCCTTTGTGTTGCCCGTGCAAAATCACTGCTGGAGGCTCCTCCTGCTCCACAGGAACATCACTTGCCCCAGCCAGCAGCTTGTGCCCTGTGCTCATCCCACCTGGCAGTCCCTGTCTTCATTGGCTCCCTGCATAATTTGGGGATTTCAGTGGTGAGAAAAAACCCCACTACAGACTTGGCAGAGTATTTCTGGGGACAGCTCTTCAGTGTTGTTGGGACAGAGTTTCCACCAGTGCCCTGTGCAGCAGGCTGCTGTGCTCTGCAGGACTGGCACCGTGCCTGTGCTTGCAGGGCAGAGGATTCTGCTAGAGCACTGAACATCCCATGGCACCATGGAATCCAACTGGCCTTGTAGGCTGGATGTTCTGCTTAATTACTGGAATTTACCTGAAAGTTTTGAACTTGCTGGTCTCAGAGTCACAGGTTTCCACAGATATTTGCTGTTGGTTACCTGTCTCTTCTCTAGTTTTCCAAGTGTAATTTTTTTTTGGTATTTTTTTGTTCTTGGTTCTCTAGTCTGTTCAAGTCACCATATGCTACCCAGCTGTCTTGAGTTTTCCCTTCCTTTAATAAATAAATATACATTTCTGTGGATGTGATGCTTAGGGACAGANAATGTGTGCCAGGGCCTCACCACTAAAGAATTTCTTCCTGATATGTAATCTAAATCTACTTTCATTTAAAATCCCCTTGTCCTATCACTATCTGCCTGAGGAAAAAGTAGTTCTCCCTCTGTTTTGTAAGCCCCTCTAAGTATGGGAAGGCTGCAGTGATATAGAATAATAAGTAACACATCTCGGGTGGACAATTATTGCAGGATGCACTTTTATCTTTTTTTCAACTTGTATTTTTGTCAGGCCACCTAAAAAAACCCTGGATTTGAGAAGGAAACAAATGACACAAAGATTTAGACATGAAGTAATCACTCTTAAGTGGCCTGAAAGCTGCTGAGGTGCAACAGTTTTCAGTGCCTAATTAGTAAGTTTCAAATTTATTCAGCTAAAAAGTGCTAGAAGTTTGAAAGTTCTTTGACATTTTTTTTTAATGGGAAGCAAAACCAAGTTAAATGCGGGAAAAAAAAATGGCTTGTGTCTGTGATAAACATGAAAATGTTGGTGCTTTATACAGAGGTCCGAACTTTTCTCCAATCTTTTGTGATACCTGCAGTCAGTAGTGCATAAATGGAGTGAGAAAATTTGAGTTTGTTGTCTGGCCATAATTAAATCCACTAATATTCTTCTAGTGCCGCCTTTGTTACAGAAATCACCATGGTGAGTGCTACATCTCACCTTATGTTATCTTCAAGAAAAGCCTTTCATGCTTATGTATTTAATTATCTAGCATTCTTTTAATGTATTCATCAAGCAATTTGAAATATATTATTGCAATACCATATCTGCAGTAGTATCTCCACATAAACAAATGTGCTTCTTAACTACAGCATTGAGAACTCCCTCTGGTAGGATTCCCCAACTGCTCTGCAGGTTGCTGGCTACAGCAGACTACCAAAACAAATCTCTTACCATGATCAAGGTCAGAGCCAGGTCAGTCATTCACAGAATATTACATCTCTTCTTGGAAGCAGGAAGCATTTGATATTTGATTTCCCCATGCACCGTTCTTTGATGGATTTTCCTTTTCTTTCCTGCAGAGGGAAGAAACTGTTATGTTAAAACTGTTATATGTATTTACATGTAATGACTGGTATTTATTTAATATTGATAGTGTCCTGGAAAACCATTAAGGAAATGCATCTTCTGGCTCTGCAAAAGTATGTAGTGTGCTGTTCTCCTGGAGTCTAAGGTAATCCTCTGAGGGAAAAGTGCGTTCACCTGAGGATACAGCTCAAGGTGGTTTGCAGTCACATCAGTTATTTCAGTAAATGTTTAATCCCCAAGCAGACTTTGGCAGTGATTTATGAAGGGTCTAGGAGAGGAATGCTGCTACCACTCTAGATGGCCAGGTTATCTGGGTAATTGTGCTAGGTTCATTTGCCAGGAGAAGACCAAAGTTTGGTCTTCAGTGTATGGAAGGAATCCTGGTTTTCATTTCATCATCTTCCCCCTTTTACATTCAGAGTTAATAAAATGTTTATTTTGCATCATTTTGTGATGTGTGGATTTTTATTGTTGTTTAGGTTTTTTGGGTTTTTTTTTTGTCCTGAGTTCTGTCTGCTTCACCTTCCCCTTCCCTGATCTTAAGTGCTAGGGCTACCAATGTCTTCTGACAAAAGGAATAACTAAAAATGTGGATAGGTTGTTGCCTATCTTTCATCTTCCTTAAGAAAGTGGTCTCTTGTGAGCAGGTTACAAGTGTTATGGTGATGGAATGGAGGAAAAACTTTGGGTTTATGAAGTCAGAAATTATTAAAAACCAAGGTAACTGAAGTCATATTCCTGTGACAAGACTAGACAGCTGTGTGTTACAGAAGGGAAAGGTGGGAAGTCTGAAGAAGACTGAATTAGTGTGAATCATGTTATACTGGATGTATTACATGAGAGAGGAGCCAAATTCCTCACTGTTGCTGGTCATCCTCATCTTGCTGTGTGGAAATCCTGGGTCATGCAAGTAGAAATACCAAAGATTCTTCTCCTAGCTTGACAGAGTGTGTAATCAATGATAAATTGTACTTATCATGGCATTTGTGTCTTGTTATTCATGAGAGATGAAGACTGAAATATGAAGTAAATCCTAGTACAGAGCATCTTTGATGGATGGTTGGCTTTCTCTTATTGTTGCTTATAGTTCTTTAACTGCTTGTCATTAAAGACTAAGATGGTAGAAGAGGGAAACTGCTTTGGAAGTTTTTATGGCTCATTACCTTCCTATTTATTCTCTTAGCCTCCAGTGTCCTGGGCAAGATATTAAAAATCTTTGTTATTCTTGGAAAAAAAAAAGCCTAAAAACAATCTTCACTAATTTCTTTGCAATCACTTTTATAGTTTAACTGACCAGGAAGCTGAGGTTTAGTTCAGGGATGCCAGTCACTTTCCATAGTTATTTTTGGATAGAGAGCCTAATATTAGAGACAGGCACTTGTGCTAATGTTTCATGAGGATGGTGACAGTCAATTGCAAAACTGTGTGTGTGATTTTCATCACTTGCATTAAATCAGAACCTGAAAAGGTGGAGACTTTCTTCTGTCAAGGGAACCTGTAGGTGCTGGATTAGTGCAATAAATACAGTGGTCTTTTATCCAAACAGCCTCCCTCACTGAAAGAGAAACACATGCACATAATGTACCTTTTTGGTTTCTTCTCTCCAATTATGCTAACAAGCTTCATGCTGAGAAAGGATTAGGGCTGATGGACAATCAAAGACAATGCTTCCTTCTTGGTAAAAAGGTGTGAAAAGATGTAGGCACTGGGGCTGGAGTTATTAGGCATACCTGCAGGAGGCCATATGACTAAGTTAGGCCTTGAGAGACTGAAGCATAGAAATTGCTTAGTCACTATTCTGAGCTCTTCAATGACATCTTTAACACCTTTTGATTCGAAGGCAAAGCCACAATGCAAACATTCCCCTGGCAGGTTCTGCTCAGTGTTTGTGGCTCAGCGGGGCAGCAGGACACCTGGCTGAGTAAAATTCCCAGTGGGAGACCTGCACTCACCCTGCCAGCAGGGCACGGGCACCTGCAGGCGCTCGGGAGGCAGAGCTGCAGACTAAAGAGGCAGGAGGGTCCTGTAGAATAAACCCTCTGCCAATTCCATTCTGTATTCCATAGAAGGAGAGGAGCAAATTAAAAGGTAGAATCAAAGGAAATGTTAGGTAAGTCCCTCTCATACGTTTTATTAACTGTGCTATTGCTTCTTTGGAGCACTTCAAAAAGCCAAAGCAAGATGATCAGGGAGAGACAAAATTTATTGCTCAATTGTATTACTAAGCAATTATGACGTACTTTTAGAAAATAAAATGCCTCTGCAATTTCAGCCTCTTTATCTTTACTCAGGCTTTCCTGAAGATATTTTACTTTAATTTCAATAAGAAAGATTTAAAGATTGAATCAATTTTATCTCTTCTTTGTAGCTGGCTGTTTATTATCCCTTTCAAATGTATTCCTGACTTCTTGTGTGCAGTTCTTTTGGAGCTCCATAATTATATCTTGACTGCTTTCTGCCTTTGTTACTAACCTGTGAAACCCAGTGGTCTCCAACTGAACTAATCATAAAATACTATGTAAACATCTCCCAGCATCAAGGATATGTATTAAGTTACATTCCACACAGACAATGAGAAATAAAAATATTGTAGCTGAGAAATGGGTATCTAATACAAATGTTATTAATGTACCTCCCAAAGACTGCTCAGAGGCAGAGGTGACCACAGGGGCGGAGGTGGATGGTTACAGGCTGCCTTCTCTAACATCTGTGTAAATACTGGAGGGGTGGCCCCTCTAAGTTACCAGGGCTGCAGTTTCAAATATTAAACTACAAAAAAAGTCTGTGACTGTACTAAAGAAATTGCATTTAGTATCCTTTCTTTTTTCTTTTTGGCTGCTGGTATTAAGAAAAATACCAGGAGACCACCAAGGAAGAAAGAGGCAGGAAAAGGACATAAGGCATAATGAATGAATGCCAAGATTTAATTGACACAGTAGTGGCTCATACTCTCTGTTCCCTTTGTGGAGGTGTTACCCTTTGGATGTTGATAAGAATAATCTTCCAAAGAACCATATTCAGTGGACTTGTAACCCCTCCAATTATTATTGAAGGAAAAAAAAGTATCTTCTTTAAATCATATTCTCTTCCCCAAAAGCCAAATATCCTGAACATTAAAACAGCAAAGAAGAATATTTAGAATAAGTTTTGATATCAAGGAGAGACAGTTAACTGTTAAAAATAGTCTTAAAATGATCATTTTTAAAGATCATTTTAAGATCTTAAAGTCTGGGACTTCTGTACCGTGGTCTCTGAGAGGAGCCCTGGGGTGCACCTCAGTGGTGATGTACCTGTGTCAGCAATGCAGGTTTATCCTGGTGAGTGCATCTCTTGTGCAGTGATGCTGCCTCCAGATCCCCAAACACATCATCCAACACTGTACCACACACAACTGACCTATTATTGCCTCAGAAAAAGCCATTTTAATCATACCTCATTAGAACAGCTGGGCCCAGAAAGGTATAAAATCACATTTGCAGCTGCAGTAGTGCCAGTGCTGTGTATGTATGTGAAGATTTTGATTGCCACAGTGGCAGAATATTGTACTGGATTTCAGTACAATATCTTTAAGTCCATGTACAATACAGCTGTTGACTTGATGTTGGAGATGAGGCTCACTGCTTAGCATTAGCATCACAGTTCTTTTCCTTCCACTGTTTGCTAGCTCTGAGTTCAGTGGAGCAGGTCCTCACTATTCATGGTGTTATTCACATGAAAGTTTTTAGGTAACTCGGCTGGTATCCAGCTCAGCCATAGCCATTGTAAGGAGGCAGAGAGTAAGATTTGAGATTAATCCCCTTGCATTTTGGACTAAGTCAATCTAGCCACTGGGCTATTGCATAAAAAAGTAGCTGGCTTTTTGCAGGATGTTTTTATTGGAAAGATAATTCTTCTGGCATATTCTGAGCTCTGCAGTCTGTGCCAGCCTGGTGTGGGACATTCATGGTGTCCCAGAGGTGACAGGCAGGAGCACTGGAGTGAATGGCACAGAAGTGCGTGCTGCCATTGGATGCCTCTCCCCAGTGACTTTCAGACATGTAAGAGGATCTCTTCTTCCTGGCTCATGAAATAGCAGGAGAAACCTGGTACTGGACGAACCTCCTGCTTTCAGCTGAAATGAAAGCTATATTTTTACAGCAGTATACTGCTTTATTGACAAGGAGATAAGCGTATTTTTTTATTGTATCAGCATTTACCATTTTCCCAAATTTTTAATTGGAAGTTAATGATGTATGGCTTTTCTAGTAACTAAATGAATATTTGAACCACTACAAGTTGCTTTAATAATTGTTCAGCTAATCGTTTAAATTGTCTTTACTTGTGCAAAGTCATATAAATGGGAAAAATTAAAAATTAATCAGCTTGATTTACGTAACTAAAAGCTACCATCTAATGGATATTTTTCAATAGAAGACAGCAGTAATTATGCCGAAAAAAATTCATTCCTGTAGTTTGAACGATTATAGCAATTTCCACCGGGGGATTTCGCAGTCAGGTTCCAGTTCTGGGCAACAGTGATTAATATAATGGTTATTAATGAGAATTCATTTTTGTACATCGAGGGATGTTTGGGTGTCAGTGTTCCAAAAGCAATGTGGTTAGCATATTAATTATAAAAGATAGCATTGGGCTGGTGACTAAGTAACTATATTGATTTTTTCCTCGTTTTCTGTGATGTGAAAGGTCAATTAGACTTATAGAAACAATGGAGCCTTCACAGCAGGAGCCATCGTTTCGCTGTGCTGACATCTTTTTAGCCATGTACAAAGTTCATTAAATGTGCAAAGGTAGTAATGTTAAAAGGAAGCAAGTGATTGGGTCAGAGGTCACCAGCCACGGCAAGCTGACAGCCGCTTGTGGATTACGCCACGGGAGCTAAGTAATAGTGAGAATTGCCTTTCAGGTTGCCCACTGGGACTGAGGGGAATGAAGTCATAAGCAGCTAATACTATTGGGTTAATTAAAAGGAATATTGACAGCAGCTTTGTTTGTCTTGCCCTGAATGGGATGCTGTTAACCCAGTATTTTATCGGGTTACATAACATTAGTGAGTTTTTGTCTTAAATAACAGATTGCCAAATTTTAACATCCAAAGTGTTCCAGGAAACAGGTATTGAACCAAACATGTCTGACACTTGTACAGTCTCCTATTTCACTGTCTCTGTTCACACTGTCACGTTGTCAAATGTGACCCATTCAGGCTGTTTTCCTTCCCACTGGAGTCAGCTCTCCCACGTGTTAATGCCCAGGCGTTTTCACAAGAAGCCTACAAGCAGCTGAAGGTCTCCCCTTCCCAGAATATCAGGTCTTACTAAATAAAACCGTGGTGTTTGTTGTTCCATTCATTTGGTCAAGCATCTATAAAGCTTTTAACTCTTCAACTTCAGTCACATTTAACAAAGTAAGATTTAGAGCATGCTAGGCAAAACCAAAATCCCTGTGAAGGATAGGTATCATAATTTTAGGATAATTTGATTTGGTTTGAATTGTTCTAATGTTTGTGGAACAGCTGAGTAAAGCATTCATAATCATCCTGGTGAAATTAGTAACTTTAAAAGCAGATCTGTGAAGATTTCAAAATTGATTACCATCACTGCATAAAAATGACAGGTTTTCCTACTAAATGTTCAGGAGAATAAACCTACATTTTAATAAGTTTTCAAAGTGTTTTTCTTCACGGTTATGCTGAAAACATTATTTATATGCTAGATGTGACTAATTTGCTTGTACTCTTCATCTCAAAACATCAGGTTTTTACTTTTCCATGCTAAAAAAAAGAACTTGATGTGAAGTCTCCGTGTTGCAATATATGTCTGATTGCTTCGAATTTTGTGTGATCCTTCTTTGATTTCAAAATGAGCTCAGAGCTGGCAGTGCAGAGATGTACAGGTAGACTTCAAAGCTGACTTTCTTCTTCCATTTTCCATTCTGACATTACTGTCCCTTTGGTTTGTTTTGCAGAAGCCTAAAGTAATACATACTTCATTATCTGACAGTGTTAGCAAAAAATGGAAGCAAAAATATAATTACTCTCTTTATTAACCAAGATATGAAAGAACAGTGAAGATGGATTCACTCATGGCATGTACAAGAGAGGCATATTATCAACTGTATTTATATTAAAAAAAATGTAAAAGCATGCACTATTGTGACATAACCAGATTGATATGAATTTCTACATTTTGGAAATGGTTCTTATTGCAAATCGGAAGTGCTGAGAATGGTAGGAGACTCAAAAGGAATTGTACATCCAGATTATTAGAGCATCTTGTTTATGTTTAAGGGGTTGGATGACTTAAACTGTGAAAAGGACAAGTTTGACATCTGACAGAATCTTGCCTTCTGATAAACAAAATGATCTTGCCTTTCTGCATTGCATCAATAACGTAGGTGTAGAGCTGCAGTCAGCTCTGTGTTGGTAGAGAGACAGCTGAGGGTGTGCAGACTACACATTGAGCTCAGGTCATTAATGACAGTCACCTCGTTATTTCTTTCAGTGACTCTTCTCTGATACCTTTCTGTGGCAATCCATGAATGAAGCCCTCACTCTGGGCTGTAATCATTGTCTTGTAAAAATCTTTACAGTCAAAGCATTCAGGGATGCCCTGTAACAATTTTTTGCTGTGTGATTTGTTAGGAAGTAAAACCTCTCTTAAAGGAAGTGTCCAAGCTCTTAAGAGTGGTTAAGACTCCCTAGCCCTGTGAGATGCAGAAATTTCACACAGTCTTTGAGCAGAGTTTTACTCAACCTCTCACAGCTGCCCAGAACAACAGGTATCTCAGGGCAGGGCCCTCACGTGCCAGCTTAGTATCCAAATTGTAAATTCACCTGCTCTTTTCAAAGGACTGAGTGCTCTGTTGGTTGAGGCAGGGTCCACCAAGCAATAAAACTCCCTGCTTTATAAAAACTGCATAGTAATTGCTCAATGGAAGCCTCAGCAGCCATCGAGAAGGTGAGATGTGAAAGCAGCTTCTGTTCGCAAATACCGAGTCTCTGAGGCAAAGCAATATATGCACATTCAGTGGATGAGCACTGTGCTCCAGAGAGAGAACTTGACACTTGTGTTCACATCTTTCACAGCTCTCATCTGCAAGTGATAACTTTTGACACCACTGCCTGTGCGTGAAGGCTACTGAGCAACGCACAGCTCCTGTCCTTGTGGTGTAAGGCTGGCACCTGAAACCAGTGCAGCCCTTCTAATGAAATACCTCCGTGGGTTTGCACCCCGAGCTTACGTGATCTAATTTGAGGGCAAGTAAGTGGGTCATATCTAGTACCTAAGCATGAGCCTTCATCATTAGTGTGCCTGTTATCCAGTGTTGTGTAGCATATCTGCAGGGGTGCAATCTTGCCTCTGGGTGTCCCTGATATTTGTGGTTACTGATTGTGGTTACTGTAGTTGCTGCCACTGGCTCTTCTTGATAAATTCCACGTGAGGAGGCGAAGACTTTCAGTAGCCTGATGTCACAGTGCACTGAAAGTGTGTAATGAGTAGCTTCTTCAGGAGCACTAATTTGTATGTTTTTTCATAGATATTTTTTAAGGATCCGTGCCTGGCTTGTCGAGATTTATGTACAAAAGCAACATTACACAAACTCCACCTGCAGCATGGGTTATACTTCAAAGCTGATGCTGCTTACAAAGCATTCTTTTGTCTCCACAGTGGATTTATTACCTGAATATCAAGTTAGCTGAAAAAAGCAATGGGGAGTGAAGGATTTTAAAACTAATCACATTAATTCATCTCCCTTTGTAGTGGCCACAAATGAAACATATTCTCAAAGTGGCAAGTTTTTATCCTGAAGCAATCAAAAGGTTCTGCCCTATTGCGTGTTAGTTCGTTAAAAGCTGGCGGGTGGACGTGTGAGCTCAGCTGAGCGCAGACACTGCACAGTGGCTCCATTCGTGTCCCCATGGCTGAGCTAAGCCAGCTCCAAACCACCTGCTGGAGCTGCCTGGCAGATGTCCCCGTGTGCCAATGTGTCACTGCTGCTTCCAGACACGCGCTGGCCCCCAGCTGCCCTCCCGAGCCACGGCTGGCTCTGCGCTGGCTCTGCAGCCAAGCGATGAAATGTTCTTGTTCTGTTAAGTCTGATAAATGCCTGGTGTCTGACAGGGAGACCACTCTGACATCCCATCAGGTCCCATCCCTCCCTGCCTTCCAGCCAGTCTGCAGATTTACAGCCTTCAGCAGATACGTTTCTGTGAGGGAATGTGGAGCTCTTCTGCTCTGCCTACTCTTCCATGTCATATTCCTGAAGCTCCTTCTGAACAGAATCTTTTATTCTTTTTTTTTTTAACCTAATTTTTTTCTGACCACAAAGAATCTTTTGATCATGTAAACAGAAGTCATCACCTAATTTTTCTTGACATTTTCTGGTCTAGATATCACAGATTTTTTCCCCCCTATTTTATAGAGTATTTTTGGAGAAAGTGCTCTCTAAGTAGAAAGCTCTGTTACTAAGATTAAAACTTAGCTGTAAGGTGCAAAAGTTAGACAAAAATTAGTCTACTTTTTCAGACATGATTGCTTCTCTGTGTACCTTTCTGTTGCTCTTCAGGGTGATGTCACAGCTTTTACACCTACAAGTAACTGCCTTATTTCAGTGTTGTATGAGAAATGAAGAAATTATGCAAATTACCTCCCCACTTGATTACAATGTCATGAGCTTGAGGAGAAATGAACTCATTTTTTTGGGAGAAATATGCCATCCCAACAGAAGTGTGTGGCTGCCTGTTACTTTTCCATGAAAAGATAATGGTGTAAGAAGAAAAGGGAAAATTTAGTAAATATTTTTTTCTTCAAGCCTCTGTTTCAGCAACGCTATCTTAGTGCAGAAATGGCATTTCTTCAGATCCACAAGGTTTCTTATTGAATCTGTAAAAACCAATAGGATTAAAACATATGATTTAAGCTGTTCATTGTGCCTGCTGGTCCCAGCCCTCTTCACCTTCTTCATAAAGCTGTTTGGTGCCAAATCTTGATTTGCTATTCAGTTATGCTTAGTGGCTTGTACAGTTCTTGAGCCAGATCCTCAGATTTATATTGGTTTCTAAATTGTTTAATGGAATATGACCCAGTTTTATATGTTAGATTTTTGAAAAGCAAACTCAGTTTGATTATCATCATGCTCCAGGGGGCAAAAAAAAAAAAAAGGTTGTGCTATTAATGTATGTTATGAATCTATTCAATTTAAAAAATAATTGTGAACCTCTGCAATGGTGAAACACAGTCCTATCCTCTTTAGGCTGAGAGAAAATGACCTGCTGGGTATCTATTTTCAGGTTCTCTCCACTAACCTGTACCACTGTTTGTGAAAATAGAGTGGTAAAAACTGCAAACTTCAAAAGTAAAAGAAGTGTACACATTGGTAACCAAAAGTCAACAGAAGCATAGGTCTTCCCCTTGTCTTTAGGAAAAGTGGTACCAGAAAATAGAGATTCTAAAAGGCCACATTTAAACCCTAAAAAAGCTAAAATATATATATCTGTTTTCCTTTAAATCTGAAAATTAAACTACTTTGAACACTTCCAGATAGTAAGACCTACATACAAATGCAAACTATCATACCATTCCCCTTGACTCAGTATCCTGGCTGTAATCAAGGCTGGTATTTAAAAGAAAAGGCTGAGTTATGGAGTTAACTGTCCACAGGGACAGTTTTTCCTCTAACCCTCATTATTTAGACTTGGCTTATATTCCACAGCGTGATGTTAAGCAACTGAGATACATCATCAATGGAGGGGACATCTCAGTTCTGAAAAGCAAATAATTTAGGTATGTTTTCCAAAACTTATTATAAATCAATCTACATTTCTTAAATGGAAAAACCATGAAATTCTGGAACAAGTTTCTTTCAAATGTGTATAGAATTGCAGCATAAAAATTCTATAGGAAACAAACTTACTCTTATTAAAGTCAGGTTTAATGTAATAGCTTCCACATACTTCAGGGTGGAAAAAAAGTTATATACAAATGTCCTCAGTCTTTTGGAAAGGCTGTGACCTGCATGATATTTGAAAGTCCACAGGAGTATATAGGAATGAACACAGCAGTTGTTCCCTCATAGTATGTTATTACAAAGAGAACTGGGGGTCAAATTGCATGAATGATAAATGGAAGGTGCTTGAAATGAGTTGGTTCTTTTTTGAACATTATACATTGACCTTGGCAGTTTTGACAATTACATCCATCATTTCTAAGAATCCATTCCAGAACACCCGTCTGTTCTCTAATGTGGCCAAGTAAACAGGATTTGTGAATACACGAATCAAAGATTGATCTCCTGTACCTATACACTGATTAACAGTTGGTTTCTTGGTGCAACTTTTTCATTCTATGAATTATGCGAAGATCATAATTCACCATGGCACACCTGTAGACAAGCATGTTGGAATGCTTTAATCTTCACTCACAAGGTCTTGGTAGAATCAATAGTTGGTTTCTGAGTTTCATAAGCAAAATGGAATAAAACCATTAAAAAGCACATTGTACACAGCAAAAATGATGTTTCACTGCCTTACTGTTCCCCCTGGCTACATAACTTGCTGAAGACAAAGATGGAACAAACCAGGATGGAACAACCTAGCTGCCCTCAAAAATCAGCCTTCTCAGGCACCAAAAAGCAAAAATCAGCATTTCTGCTTGGAATTTACAGCTTATCCATCTCAGACTGCCCATGTAAACAGGCCTTGTAATCCCCAAAGGGATCCATGGTCAGAGCAGCAGCGTTTAACTGGGCCCTATTCTTGAGTAACACCTTCCTCTTCATCAGAACATCTCTGTGCACTGGAAAGGTGCTGAGCTGAATCAGCACTGCTCTGTAACTCAGTGGAGCAGTGCCACTCACAGAATCACCTGGGCACACTTGCTGTGTCCCTCCCAGGCCCCTTCTGCAGATTATTTAACAAGAAACATGGGAAGCAGTGCAAGCCTTCACTGAAGGTGTGAGGGGTGAGACGACTGAAAGTTTGCTGAAAGTATAAATGGATGCAAACTGATTCTGAAGTCCCAGAGAGGGGACACCCAAAGCTCTGTAGCCTTGGAAGGGAGCCAAGTAGGAGCCATCTGATCATAGCTGTGGAAATGGCAAAATCTCAAAAGCAATGAGGTCATGGAATTAATGTAAAGGCATCAGCTATGGAGGCTGCCCTAAAGTAGAGCTTTGTCTTTCTTTCAGTTTTTGTCAGAAGAGAGTCTCCCTTCTGCTCCAATGAGAGCTCTGAGAGAAGTAGGTGGCTGGTGACAGGGGGCAGGCTTTGTGGGCATGGGCTTAGTGCAAGAGGTAGACACAAAAAAGTGTAATATTCTATCTCCTTAGCTATGATGAAAAGGTTTAGTAACTTCTGTATTCTGACAGGTAATTGTAATACTGGTAATACTTGATTTTATTTTTCTTTTACAAAATTACTTAGAATTTGAATAGATTAGTAAAATCAAAAGGAATTTTCACTCTGTAAAACCTCACTCATTCTTAATTTTGCCTGATATTCTTTCACAGTGATTTTTCTTATGCTTGTGTAAAGCATTTTAGTGTCTTAAAATGTCTGCTAAAATGGTCTGAGTGGAGATTCAAACCCTAGAAAGTACATAAAGCACTATAATGGCTGTACACTACCTTTCAGTCACTCACTTATGTTGGTCCAGGTTAAATGTAGATTTATATTACACTTGAAAACAGAAAACTTCCTCTTTTTTTGTAAGCAAAGCATTCTTTTCAGACAATTTTGCTCCTTAATAGAAACATGCCATTCCTTTTCCTAGGAATTTAGATAGCTAATACAGAGATAAAACTCTATTAAAAATACTTTCTCCTGGTTTTTTTGACTCCCATCTGCCCTTGCATATTCTTATATCCTTTAATTTTCACAATTTTATGATGTGCCTTTAGAAAAACTTGCACAAAATCCATCCACTGTAAGTAGATATATTATTGTATTATTAATTTCGTATACTGTGTTCCAGGAATTGAAAATCCACTACACTTATAGTAAATGCCAGTCCCCCTCTCCTCCTCCTCTTGCACTGAATGAACTATAAGAAGACCAAAATGGTTTTGTGACAAAGAATTAAATGGATTGCAGCAGGTGGTATCACAGGTGCCTGCTTAATTCCTGTTGACACAATCTGTAGCTCAGGGCTGGGGAAGGATGGAGATTCCCTGACTGCTGGTCAGAATTAGGGTAGGGAGAGGGGAGTCAGATTAGTGGCTCTAGCTCAAGCCATGAGCCTATTACAGGGGATTATTATTTTTAGTGGAATTAAATGTACTGGGAAACACGGCAGGGCATGCAGTGGAGAGCCCTGTGACTGGGAGTTCTGTGCTGATTGTTTAAACAAAGATCTGGGCATTCACCTGCACTCCCCTTCATAAAGGCAGACTGGTCAGATCAGTGCTGTCTCCTCACAGACAGAGGCAAAGCTTCAGCAGAGCGCTCACAGTTCCTAAAGCAAGCACAAGTCCAGGTTGAGACAAGCTCAGTTTAGGCCCAGCCTTGGGCCAGGGCCGAGTCCCTGCAGCAGCACCGAGGAGTTTGGGCCGTGAGGCTCCTGACAGGGAGCATCAGGTGTCAGAGCACGAAGGGCATGCAGGGAGCCCTCCTACCAGATGGGGTGTTTTGCTAATCACTTAAATCTGCTTTAGCTGATCTTCTCATGGCATGGATGGAAACCAGATTTTTGAGTTCATTTGAGCAGGATGGGAATATCTAGCAGCCAAGTACAAAGACTTCCCTTTAGACTGCACTTCTGAAATAGGAAATACAGATAAATTATTTTGCCAAATCAAGGCAAAGGGATGTATTTAATGTTAGTGTACCGTTTTGTGGGGATTGTTTTCATTCATTTCTATCTAGGCTAGCAACAGCCAATTAGAATGTATTGTGGTCTGGTGTAAACAGCTCCCACCTTTGCATGTTAATCTCTGACAGTGATGGCTTCCAGAAAACTTGCTGAGAAGCTGCAGAAATCATCCTTGCAGCCGAAATCATATGTGATGGGCAGAGTAGCTCCCTTTGTGAAAGTGTTTAACTCCTCAGTGTTACTAGCTGAGTGTTTTAGGTGTTAAGCTCAATGTGGATCAGCAGTTTGAGGACCTGGCATCACAGAGAGTTTGCTGAGTTTGCTGATGGCCATCCCCATCCAGGTGGCGTCAGAACTGCAAACAGCTCAGCCCTGCCTATGTGGGCTGCAGCCACAGTAGCCAGAGAACCTGGAAAACACTGGCTGGATTTTATGGAAGCATTTGTCTTCAAATGTGTCAGCTTCAGCCTCAAGACTCTTGCTGGGCAGACATCTGAATTAAGCTAAATCATGTGTAACTTTGCATAAGAAAGCCCCAGTGATTTTGTATAAAAGGTGAAGGCCTGACTTGTCAATTTATGCATTTCCAGTTTGCTCTGTAATCTCTGTTACGTTGGGGTTGCCCATAGATAACAGCTCAATGCAAGGTATGGATGCCCCTTTTTGCTTGGGTACGTGTTATGTTACATATGCACAGGGATGGATTGTGCTGTCCACTTCAGAACTTTCACCTTTCCTGGTGTAGGAGGCATCAAGAGGAATGTGCAGCATGGTGGTTTGGTTCTGCTTGTTCTAACAGAAATGTCTAAAGGCTTAATGTGTGGAGAGAGTTTGCTATCATATGTACAGCTCTTGCAGTATAAAGAAAATTCTTTGCCTAGTAGATGGCACAGCTTACATTAAAAAAAAAAAAGTTGGTTTCATACTTTTATGATGGTACCTAGTAATAAAATGTGAAAACATAAACTGTTACTATTTTTTTCCCCTGCTAACTCAGTGTGTTAGAGTAGCTGTACCATCAAAATACAGAAGGGGCATCTCCATGCACGAGGACTTTCTAAATATGTGGTGTGAGTTGTATTTTTATGCATGTGGTAGTCTGGATTTGGTAAATGCTGGACAAAGTTTTCTGTGTTACATTAAGCACTGTGTTAGGGACAGAAACATTCCTTGATTGAGTTGAATTTTAGGTATAGCATCTGGTTTTAAAGCATCAGTTCTAAGACTATGCAGTGTCACTGGGTAGGGATTAGTGTTTTGATGATGAGTTTAAAGAACTCCCATGCCAATGTAGCCCTGATATTTTGATTTTTACCATCTTTCCCTTTTGAAAATAACAGCTCTTGGTGGCTTTATACTTTAAACACTTACTAGGAAAAACTATGTTTTGTCTTCACTTAGCACTTATATATGATTTAACTATTTATTTACAACTACAAAGCATGTCTGGAGTCTGTGGGTTCAAATATATAATAGATAACATTTGGAGAATATATTGGAATCAAAGAAAGCCATGATTGCAGTGCCATAATAATATTTTTTGACAAGCTGTAGATTCAAACTTTAAACGCCAATTTTCAGGTCTGGGTATTGTCAGTAGCTAGCAGCACAAGATAAAAAAATCTGTGGAAAGTTTCTCTAGGTTAATATATATTATGCTATTGTGATGTTTGAAACAATGGCTTGCTTTCAATGTGTACATAGTGCAAAAATCTTTGTCAGGGCTTGACTTCTCAGCTGCTGCAAGTTTGCATAGTTTACCTAAACTTGATGATGACATGAGATTAATAATTTAGTCAGAAACCATCGTTGTAACAGCACATGCATGACTCTCAAAAACAAATTCCAGGCAGGTTTCCTCTTTCACTAAAGCAGGCAGTTACCATGGTGATGGGAAGTGTGCAGGAGCTAGAAGAGACAGAACAATGCATGACTTCAAAGTGCTCCCCTTCCCACCAAAAATGTCTCTGCTTCCCATTCCCCAGCAATTCTTATACACCAAATAGTAAGTGCCATAGCACCAAGGAGTTCTAAAAAAGCAGAAAGAATAGCCCTACCTTCTGCTAAGCCAAGTCGTGCTATCCTCCCTGTGCCTTGTAAACCTTCCAGTGCCTTGGAAAGTCTTCTGCCTAAACCAAGCGTCTTTATTCAGAGATCAGAACTAATGTAACCCACTGCTCACTGCATTTCAATTTTAAATTACTCAGAACAATAGAATAATTAATATAAAGACAACAAAGCACAAACCGAAAGGAAGAAACTATTTTTTTGTTTGGAACTTGATCCTTCCAACTCTAATTTAAACATTAGTCAAGGCATAGAGGTAATGATAAAACTGTGAAGAAATAATACGTGATCTCAAAGGAATATACCTTTACTATAAGATTTAAGACTAACCTAACCTTTTTCCTGACTCTTGCCTGCAATGACGTCAAAGAGGAAGCAACACGATGGGAGCCAGAGTAGAGATTGCCCTGAGAGAGAAGCTTTGAACAAAGAGAGGGGGCCTGGAGCCTTGAAACAAAGAGAGAAATGCCTGTGAATAAATGTGGAACCCTGTGGGCAGTGGTAGGCATGGAATTTCATTAAAATGTGGAAAATAAGCAGTGAGCTCTTGAAAAGGTGGTGTGAGTGTACAGTGGTTGTGCTCTCTTCCACTTTGATTCCTACCAGCAGTGGGAACAGATGGTGCATTACACCTCCTCCCCAAAAGGAGCCATCCTCTGCACTCCCACCCTCCAACCCCAGCACTGCAGAAGAGGCAGGGACCTTGGAACAGAGCTCCTTCATGCTGATTTTGTGTTGGTTTATTTCCACTGAAATGATTTGCATAACACTAATGTGAAAGGGCTAGAAAATGATCGTGTTGTCTTTAGGAGAGGGAAGAAAGAGTCTTGGGGGAAGTATGGGAGGGCATATTGAAGATGTATCCGGTTTCAGAAGCTGAGCCAGTCAAGAAGGTTAACTTCAAAAATGCCAGAAAGTCTTGCTGTAGTAGATATCACCAAATTTACCCCTAGGTAAATAACATCTTTCAAAACCAAGCAGTTTCTCCTGAGGATGTATTTTTTAAGGCAGGTATACTGGAAGACTACGGAAGTCAAAACCATTCACCCAGCTCCTCTATATAAAATATCCCTCTGACTCTGCCAGAAATTTTGCATTAAATGGGAGTACACTCCTGCCAGTGTCATGATATTATCCTGGCCACAAACACATTGGCTAGTCTGGAAGTGAGCTGGATCAATGCCCATTAAAGTTAATGTGAAAATACTGAAACTTTGATTTGAATGTAAGCGAACATCTAGACAGAATTTTTTAGTTCAAAAGCCTTTATTGTCCAGAACCTTCCTCTAGGGAGAATTCAAGAGATTATCAGGCTCTTTTGCCTGAAAGGCCTTTTGCCATGGTTATACTGATGTTTTCCCATCAACTTGTTCTCCTTATCTCTGTTCTGGTATGTGTTTGTGTGATACCAGCTCACAAGAAATGCAATAGCAAATAGTTAATACAGGAATATTATACACAATGCCTAGCAAGTTGTTGGCTTTTTCTTTTTTTTCTTTTTCTTTTTCATTTTTTTTTAAGACTTTGTACAGCTGCACAGTGGAAATAAACATCAGAGAAGCACTTGCCCTGTGCATGACAATGAAGTGCAGATTAGCAACTGGCTATTTATCATGAGGAAAGCAAAGTGATCATCCTCTTTCTTGTTGCTTTCATATTGTTTTGTTTTGTGAGCTGGCTTAGCTGGATGTAATGGATACCTGTGTTGCACTGCACGATTTTGGGTTGTACAATGGGTGTAGAGCACCCTCTACTTTCTTTTGATCAAATAACACTGCTGGGCTTGAAGAGAAGGGTGTGTAGGGAGAACGTCGAGGCTGTTTTCCTGTAGATTTTTGTACTGAAATCAGAAGAAAGAATTTGTCTATAGGGTTCATTAACTGTTGGCCTCTGCTGGCAGTAACCCATGTCATATAGGCCACCATTGTGTCATCCTCAAAAGAACTCCCTGAAGGAGGCAAAGTCTAGAAGGAGAATATCTACTCTGAAGTTTCCCACCTTCCCTGAACTGTATCTCCAGAGCCACCCCAGGAGGGGAGACTGTGGCTTTGAAAAATAACACCTTTGTTATTCCAAGTGTTAGAGATGAAGCAGAGTTTTCAGATGGCCCCAAGGTTTTTGCACCCTTCACCAAACACAGATGGAAACTGGACTCTTTGAACTGCTTTGAAAATCTGTTACCATGCATTGCTGTGGGGCCTGTGAAGCAGCCACTGCTAACTTCTGTCTGCCTGCAATTTTTATGACCATGTGATGACAGGGGATTAAATAGCTTCATTTTAGAAGCAGACAGCTTTTAAATGTAAAAATGAAAAACAAAATAAAACAAAAAGCCCAATAATTCCTTGCTCAAGGCAAAGCCGTAATAGATGCTGAGGTAACATTTCAATGAATGAGGTGAATTCTGAAGTAAAAATGTGAGCAGTTAAGAATTTAAAATTGTATCTTAGGCAATAGTTGCAAAACCTTTATAACATTATGATCTTAGTAGATTGGAATCCAGAAAATATAGATTATCCTTTGTTTCCCAATTTAGGAGCTGTTGGAATTATGGTATGTGATACCATCACTGTTCCTTGCAATGTTTTCTATTTAGTGCCTGTAATTTACATGGCATTATTATACAGGTGCTGAAAAAATTGTCAATTTATTCATATAATGAAAACTTCTTTGACTTATCTGAATTAACTGAGTAGTTGATGGAAGAGAGAGTAGAGCTTTCTATAGAAAAAACACGTTCTTTAAATTTTTTATTGCAATTTATTCATTCATTGAGATGATCAGAAATATGTGCGCTTATTACAGCTACTCTTAGTTTATTAAGAAAGTGATAGCCTTCATTCCAACAAAATTTTATATATTGGCTTTAACTAGCAATAGATTGTTTTCTTTGTATTTTTCTTTACTCAAGAAGCATTTATCTATTAGGAAATAAAAAGTTTTTTATAGATGCAAAGCAATCATTCAGGTTTTGTATTTCTAGTTCACTCTGTAGGACTGATCTCAGTTGCATGAGCCAGGAGGTGTAAAGTGCTACAGATTTCTTTTACTTTTCATAAGCGTGCCTGCTTTGGGCAGATTCAGTAGTGTGTGTGCTAAACAGCTTAATTAAGTGGGCAAACACAGACTCTGACAATGTATGCTACACTGTGCTCTGTCCTCATCCATTAAAGATACAAAGCTCCCATGCAGCAGCTTTTCCAGTGGAACAGCCTCAGAGGAGACCAAGTGGGACCTTTTCTGCTGGCTCTGTCCCTGCTGCCAGGGTGGGGGGACAGCCTGGGCTGGTGGGGGCAGGAGCCCCTGGGCTCTGCCGCTGCATCCTTTGGGCTGGAGCTTCCCTAAAGTCCCTTGACTCCAGATCCTTGCCTTTTCCACTCTATAGGGTATGAGGATTGGCTTTCCCTCAGCTGAGATCATCCTCAGAAGTTGATTTGATGACCTGATTTTCTCTCCAGAAGGTGAAAATTGGGACATTTCTGTGTTGGCAGAGTGTTTTGTTTTAATAGCTTCAAACACTGTCTTTATTAGTGAAGTGCTTGGAGGTGAAGCAGCTTTTGCTCTTATACCAGCAAAAGTAATGTGTTTTTATACCATGTAAATGTCTTTCATTATGATTAATTTTTCTTGAAGGTTTTAAGGTACTAGAATGTACCAGCAGTTTGAGAAATCTTTGTCTAAAAGTTGTGGGAGCTAGAATTAGATTTGCTGAGGAAACTCTGCTTTTATTCATGTCACTTCAGCAGCTCTGGCCCTGTCAAATGTTAATTTTTAGTTCAAAGTGCCTTACTGCATAAAATATAATATGACATATGCAACTGCAGACTATAAATTAGTTAAAACTATAAATAAATATTTCAGTCTGTCATCTGTTATAAGCTGTTGTGGTGACTTTGGAGGAGGTAGAGAAGTGGCCTAGAACATGAACTGCCCAGAGAGGGAAAGGGAGTACTGCCCTGCAACTTCTGTACACGCTCCTCATCCCAAAGATGACAAAGGGCTTTTACTTCTCTCCACTGAAGGTTTCCTTTCCCCAGGAGCTGGTACTAAGAATTACCAGTGTGAGAAGCCAGTTTGGGTCTAGTACCTTTCTAGATGGCATTGTTGTTTTGAAATGAGGCAGTAGTGAGGGCAAGTGCTGGAAGGCATGTGGGAATAGAATGCAGCCTCCAAGACCTGAGGTTGGAGCAGCAGTCCTGTGGGTAATCTCCAGCTCAGTGCTGAAGTGGCAGAATTTATCTATTACCACATTGAGGCTGTAAAATTTGCTGCTGCTTTCCTCTCTGTTTAGTGCAACTTAAGCATGTACATGTTTAGGACAAAAGAAGCGTGCACTGCATCGAATTGCATCATGTGAAGTGTCAGTAATGACAGGAAATTTTATTGCAATTCAAGGAACCTCACTGTCGTAGTTGCAGCTTACATAGAAAATTTATCTTACAACAGATGTGTCATATGTAGTGGAATTTTCCCTCTGGAAATAATTTTTCGGCCTTATTTTAAGTGATACTGTGCAAAAAACAAGGCACATATAGAGTCTTGCACCTTATTCTTTTAAGATTAACATGAGTGCAAAAAGTGTGCACATGTCTATAGAGTAAGATTAACTTCAGTAATTACTAAATATGATAATGACAGAAAAATTTTAACCATGCAAGTGCCTTTTTAACTTACTGAAAAAGGCAGGGACAGTTTAAGATGCAAACTGGACAGTCAGTGACAAGAGACGTGGAGGCACAGGCACTATGAGCAGTGATAACCTGATAACAAATCGTTAATACTTGTTTGCCATTAATCTTGCTGACGTTTCTTTATACACTAATTGAAATATTTCTTCTAATTGAGTAAAGTTTGAACTTCAGCACAAGTAGTTTTAACTCTGAGGAGAGCTCAGCAACATTTTATGTTCCATCACAAATTTAAGCTAATATTGGAAACATGAGGACTTATATTTTCTTTATTAGAGATCCTTCTGTAATAGAAGGGGATACTCTTTCTATACAAAATTTGATCAGTAATTTTAAAAGCTCCAAGAGACATGAATCTTCAAAGATGGTTTTCTAGATCATTATTAATTTACTTTTTATCTCCTTATCGAGTAAGAGTTACTGAATCATATGTCACTAAAATCATAAAATTGTCTAACAGTGTTTGGAACAATACCAAATACGCAGGCAATGGCATAAACCTATTTTTTGTTCGGCGGGATAAGTAATTTTTGTACAGTTTAAATCTTACGGGAAATGTTTTTAAGGACTTGCTTTGCAAGTGTGAAACGTTCCAGGTGGAGCCCTTTACTACATCTCTTCTGAGATATAGACAAATACTATACTGTACATATTCAGTCTTCTTCCCATGGCCCAAACCATTTGTAGCACTTGAGGATTGGTTCATGAGCTTTTCCCTCCATGAACTTCATGCACATTGATCACATCCAAACACTGGATCAATTGCTCTCTTAGCAGATGACACTCCTACATCTTAAGGAGGAGAAGAGAGCTGTCATTTTGCAGCTTGGGTCTGTAAACATTGGGTTTACCAATTATGTCACATACTTTGGGGAAGTGGCAGATCCAACATTCCCCTTGTTCAGCCCTGCTTGGCAGCCTGTGTATTTCTCTTGCAGCATACTTGTGATACTTTGAAAGAGATTTTAAACTAGTAAAAGGTCATATTAAGACAACTCAGTTGGTATTAAATGCAAGAGCTGGATGGCTGGACTACAAAGGGACAATTGGGAAAGGCTTAGTTTAATAAGATACTTGTAGCTTACTAATGCACATTACTACAATCCCTTCTCCCTTGTGAATACCCCACTCAGAGTAAATTGATCTTGGTTACTGTAGCTTTGTTCTCCTCTTTGGCTCCAGCACAGAAACTGGTTCTTGCAAAGTATAATATATTTTAGACTCTGTGCATTGACCCTCAGTTGACTCCTGAACTTTGAGTGCCTTTCTGTGTCTGGGGCCGGCGCTGCCTGCCCGGAGCCACTCTGCGTGCAGAGCCCAGTGCCCTCCACCTCCTCCTGCAGCCTGCCAGCAGGGACAGACCCTTCCTCTGTGCTCCCTGGGAAGTGATCCCACTCCTTGGCTGCATGGAGAAGGCCAAGAGTAGCATTGTGGGGATGTCCTTACTGGGCTGGAACTGTCAGCTCCTGAGTGAGAGAAGGCACCAGCAATCATCTCTCTAGAACAGCTGAAGCATTTAGGGGGCTGCACTCGTTCCTGCTGATCCCACAGGTAAATGCTGCTGCTGTAAGGCATCACAGGCCTGTAGGTAGGTAATATGCTTATGTAGGTAGGAAATATGACACACACCTTGGATAGATCCTTAATATATGCCCAAAGAGAGACAGAAAACAGCTGGAAAGCAGCAGATGCTATTTGTGAGGCTCTTGATTTTAAATGTAGGAAGGGAACAGAAGTGAGCATCTTTTCAGCCAGCATTGACATATTAATCCTCTGAGCAATAATGGTATTTTTGCCACTAGAGAACAAGCATTGTCTAATCTACAGATACAGAAGCCTCCAGTGAAACTGTGTTGATTCAGCCCTGCCTCTTCACAATCAGAGACACTCTCATAAATCTTGGATGAGATTATATATCCAATCCAGAGTAAAATGCTTAATTTTTGGAAACAGTGTGCAACCAGAATCACTCTTCCCATCTTACTCTATACCTTTCAATTCCAACTCCCTCTTAAACAAAATGAGTTATGTGAGTCTTTCCAACTGCTCATGTTCCAAGACCATGAATGCCCTTTTCTCCAAGGAAGCGATGAAATGTGTTCTATGTTGTTACAATTCTGGAGAAACATTCTTTTTTTCATAAACATCTTTTATTCATTCATTCAAATCTCATGAATGCTGACACTTGTGTCTTGGAGGTTATCAGACATGTGAGTAAAATTGGTCACTGTGATCCAACTAGGGGGATGCTATTATTTTCAATTTTTTTTAACCCTCTTTCTAATGATTCTGCAATATTCACTGCTGTAAATGACAAGCAGTGCAACATCTGAGGTAAAATTCCCTGGTGTGGCTCCGCAAGATTTAGACATAGTCAAACAATACTTTTCTGTGCATGAATGAAACAACTCCTTGTTTTTTCACTTTAATGCTGAAAATGTCACAGAAATTTGCATGGCAGGTGTCTTTGCTTTGGCCTCTTATCAGTGAGTTAAGCCAGAGTTTTAAATTGTTAATAACTGAATAACTTTTAAATCCTGATGCCTTGTATAATCAGTCACAGAAATATAAATTATGTGGGAATTTGTACTCTGCAATGATGGGATGGACATGAGAGCCTTGGTAACCTTGAAATAATTCACTGCCTCCTTTATAATCTCTTGTGCAATATACACAAAATGTGGAAGCAAGTGAAAATAGTACTTGTTGGATGGTATTTAAGGCAACAAAACATGTTAATTTTCTAAAGAAATGATCTATACTATTCTGAAAGGTATTTTTGAAACAAGTTTTAAAAGTTAACTTTGTAGTATTGGGAAAGGTTTATGCTAAACTATTAAGAAACCTGATTTTAGTGAACAAAAAGAAAAAAAAATCATATTAAATTTAGTCAGCACGTTTATCAACAGAGACCATGAAGGAAGAGCAGTAAGACAGTTCTTGGAAGCAGCTGTAATCAAACTGATCACTAGTCTGAATGTGTGTGTGTGAAACTATTCAGAATTGCTTATATGGAAGAAGTTAAGATTTAATTCACATTCTTTAAAATCTGCCTACCCTTAAGGGTTTCTGATGAAGAACGTTGGGTGTATAGAAGCTGAATCTGTTGTGTATCTTTTCGTGGTCTTACAATATTTACATAATATTTTTCCCACATTTTTGCATAGTACAATTGTAGCTCAGTGCCTCATTTTTCACTTTGTTTATGTTAAATACTTAGTTATTCCTTTGAGGCACTGTTCTCTTGAAGCATTTGGAGAGCTCCATTCTCAGCTGGTTGAAGCTTCTGAACTCCCTGTTGTTTCAATATATTCGTGTTTACTTATTCACATCAGCTTAGGAACAGGGCTTGAAGTAATAGAAGGTTATTTTCTTTTTTTAAATATGAACTTAATATGTAAATGTTCTGGCATCTCTTAATGCTAAAGGTCACCTGGCTGATTTCATTCTTTGGATTGCATCAACACTTTGAAGAGTGTTAATTGATTGTAATTGTTTTAGTTAATCAATTTCAGAGGATCAGGAACCTGTTTTACATGCTGGAGTTGTTTGCTTCCAGGCAGTTCACAGAAGTGATGAAAACTACCTTAGGTCAATTGTTCCTTTATTTTAGGAGATTAAGGGGTTTATATGTTCTGGGTGACACTGGGTTTGGAATTTATTAGAGCTGAGCAGCTATGAGGAGAGTATGGATCCTTCATATACAAGTTAGACAAAAAAAAATCTAAAACCTGTTTATCCCCCACCATTTTTTCTTTCAATTGAAGAGAAATAAAAGTGTGAAAGAGAGGAACCGTCTCTGAGCTTGATACTTCCAGCAGCACTGAAGGTTGCTTTTCTGATAAAGGCATCAGTGTCTTGCCACTGGATTTCTGTGCAGGAACTCTCATTTATCTACATAGGGTTGTTTATTTATTAAGGACAGTCCCACAGTAAAATGTTTGTGGGAAGAGTTTGTGAAGTATGGCCATGTAGTAAACTGGAAGGGCAACTTATGGAATTCTTGACAAGCAGACTTCATCTACTCAAAACTTTCTGAGATAAAGTCTGTCCTCTCTTCTTTTCCATTACAATTCCATTTTCCCAGTCTGGCAGTCAAATAAAGTATATTGTCTAACGGGCCAGTTAATGCATTGGATATATCTTGGAATGAAAGCAGAACTTCATTATAATTGGAACATAATGTGGGTTTTAGGAATCTTTGTCAGGTAAACATTTAAATCCAGCAAAATGATGTTTCCCATTAAAAAGAAGAAGGAACTTGTGGTTTCATCACTGAGTTCCTAACACAGCCCATAGTATAATTTCATTTCTTAAATGTTAAGTTAACTTGTTTAATGAAATTGAAATAGCTACAAGATTGTCCTTTTTCTATCCCGTATGGTATTTTTCTGGATTTGAGGAACTTCCATTTTTTTTTTCCCATGACACTTGCTATCTATAAAGTATCACTCAAAATTAGCAGATGTTCAGATGAATTAAATGGCAAAATTCTGAGGGGAAATGGAAAAGGCTCCTGACCCAGAAGTATGGGTGGCTTACTGAGGGAAATGCTATTAGCAGAAAACAGCAAGGAAGGTAAGTTAATGTGAATCCCAGATTTCTGCTGGGAAGAGAAAAACAGAACTGTCAATGAAATGAAATTACCTAAATGACGAAATCTGCATTTTTGAGATAAATAGTACAAATATCAGGCAAGGGGAACTAGAAGTTGAAGTAATTGAGCATAAATTTGACCACATAATTGGAAACTCTGCAGATGGAAGTGGAGGGAAAGAAAGAAAGAAAGAAAGAAAGAAAGAAAGAAAGAAAGAAAGAAAGAAAGAAAGAACATTCAGATTAAAATAATGAGTGAAAATTTAAAGTATACAATATCAATGAAGGAGCAACTGCAGCATAGGTGCTTCTTTCCTGGGATCTTGGATTTCTTCATCCTGCCCTTGCTGTCCCTCTCAGAGCCCTGTCTATGATTTGACCTGTCTGCTCACATGAACCCATGGACAAATGTTTCCTCCTGTGCTCCTGGGACCACTGGGAATGAATGATGTTGCTGTTAGACCCACAAAACTGGGCAGAAATCAAGCATGGATATCTGCTCTGCCTGTGTGCTTAAGCTTTAAGGCATGAACAGTGGTTTGACATTTAATTGAAAATCAACTAAATTTAGAGTCCTACTAGTTGAGTTTCTAGCCAGAGAAACTCAACAGTGAAAATCTTTCTGCTCAAATACAGGAAGTGTGATAGGGGTGGAAAATAGAGCCAGAGAGAAGCAAAAGTAGCATTTAGGCTGGTGGATGGAGATTTTGTGTCATGCCTCAAATGTTGTCCTTCACAGTGCATATTTTGGAGGGGGTAGGACTATCCCTGGGACACATCCTGATCCCTTTTCTCTTGGGTGAAGTACTACTGCAGTTCCTAGGTCTGTTAGAGGATATGCAGAGCACAATAATAATGGAGCACAATTTTCAGGAGAGGATAAAAACCCACCTGAATGCAGTTTTAAAAGAATTATTTTAAAATTTATTTGTGGATAAAAGTACTAGGCTTGTTCCAGGCTGCTAACTTCCAGAAAGAAAGAGAAGTTAAACTACAGCACATTCCTTCTGATTTCATCTGCCTCAAAAAAATCACAGATGCCTGACTCATTTTATATACCTTTCTGTTGTTAAGACAGGCAGGAAATTCGAGAACAATATAATTGTCAGTATGATAAATGAAAAGGCAAAATAGTGTTGAACAGTAGAGGACACCGGGTGTTATTATGGCCTATTGTTGCTATGAATAGAACCACCCAGACACCAATTAACATCTCATTGCTATGATTACTTGCTACAGTATCTGTTCTACTAATCAAACTTGCACCTTTTTAGTCCATATTTTGATTTCAAAAAGTTATACCAAGAAGAGATTACATTTATCTCAAATGCAAATAAATGTGAAGCTTAAGAAGCTAATTAAGTTTATAACCACTGAGAATAACATTAAAAAGAAAATTAAATTGCTTGGTTTGGAGGAAAACCTTTTAGGAGACATTTGTTGAATAAACATAAAAGAAATTCTCCTAATGTACTCTTATGCAAATAGTGTTCTGTTTATATTTTCCATATACCAATCATATATAACTCTTAGGATTTTTTCTTTACTAAACATTTCCTCTTCATAGGAATATTTACTACCAAGCACACAATATGTAGTAAGTACGACAGTTCTCTGCTGTAGCTTCCCAAACGTCTTGAGAACAGAGCTTGTTTTAGGAAAATGCCATTACAAATATTTAGTAAATATTTGGCAAAGAGATGGAACTGAAGGATCAAGCCTGTAAGATGTTACTTCACTAATTTTTCTTTTTTTTTTTTTTTCCTTTAATGGTCATAAAAGGTACTAGATTGAAAGCTCTGAAGAAAGAAAATTTCTGCTTATGTGTCAGGCAGCAGCACTGCAGAATTTCTTTGGCTGGGCTCCATCTGCCAAAGCACAGTGCTGTTGTCCCTGCTCTAAAAGACTGCTAAGACACGTTTGCTGTCTGTCTGAAGTCAATGAGAGAGCAAGGTTAGCTGAGCAGAGCTCAGGTGCTTTGCTGGATGCCGTAGCTCAGTCCTCAACAGGCTGAGCCTGTGCCCCAGCACACCTCAGCAAAGGGCTGCCCATGCTGCCTTCTGCCAGGAGCAGTCCTGGCTGGCAGAGGTGCTGCAGCAGCTCAGCCCCCAGCCCAGGGCTGCTCTCTCATCCCAAACGAGTTAGCTGTGCTAGTAAAAGATAAGATTGCTGGCTATGAACCATTCCTCTTCTTGCTTTATGGAAAAACAACTTCTGAAGGAGAAATGGAGTTTGTACTCCACAAGGCAAAAGCAGGGGTGACATTGCTGCTGGAAGAGTCCTGTGAATAGCACTGGCTTGGCTTGAGCTGCTCCTGGGTTTCTGCCCCACTCTCCCCTCTGGAGCACGGGCTCTGAGTGCATCCTGCACCACCTTTCCTTGCAGCCAGCTCTGCCCTTGCCAGGTGTGGAGGAGCAAAGCACAGTCTCTTTGTCCTTGTGCAAGTAGATCTGGAGAGGAGGCTGAGGCAGAGTTCTCTTCTTCACCCTCATGGGCTGTGTTCAGGGGGACTCGCAGGGTGTGAAGTCAATAAATCCTGGATGGACTTGCCCATGGATGCTCTGGCTGGGCTGAGCAGTGGTTCCACACTGCTGGCAACAGCTTCATTCCTGTGAGCTGGACACAGCAAATATGGGGAGGAAGTTGTCCTGATGGAAATGGTGGATATGATGTCATTTCTGAGGCCTTAAAATTGTTATTTTAGTTAATCTTTAATACATGCCTTTATGTTGCTAGTGCTGAGAGAACATCACTTTCCCTGCAAGGGTTTAAATTATGACTGGAATGTTTTGAAATGTGCCTCTGATGATCCATCACGATTTTTTAAAGGCTTTGGACATGGAAGAGCAGTATTGAACTTGGAGCTTGAATTTAGATATAATATTTTTTATAAAGCAGCTGACAGGTTTGCTGGATTAGTGTTTATAATACTTATTGACATCCCATGATACCTTTCCATAGCTGAGCAGAGTTTAGATTGACTCTGGAGTATTAGTACTTGATGAAGGTAATCTGTTTTCTTGGCTGAAGCTCACAAACAAAGCAGTTAAATCCCCATTACAAATGGCTAAACAGGGACCCATTAAACTTCTTATAGGCCTTTCTCATTTCTATAGCCCTGAAACATTTATAAAGGGCACTGTTAAAAATTTACAGAACCTTGAGACAGCGTCTTAAGCAAAGCTACTCTGTGTACACTACCTGAAATACTTAGTCTTCCTTTAAAGAGCAAAATAAAAGCAGGAAAAAACTTTTTTCATACACTTTGACCTACAATAGCTGTTTCGGCTTTTCTTAATTTATTTTCAAAGTTTCATGGAAAAATAGATGTTACAGGTAGAAAATCAATTCATGCTTAAACTACCATAGGAAGGTGCCCAGGTTGGTTATTAATAATCAAACTGTCTTCGTTAATGTCTGTTTCAATTATTAGTTCTCCAATCACCCTTTTTATATGGGAAGTCACTCTGGAAATTGTTGGCACCGAATTTGAGATGAATATGGTAATAGTGGATGTATCATGTTAATGAGAATTCTCATATTAAGAAATATAAGACACATTATTTTAATGATTCTACTGGCATCAAACCATGGAAGCCACAAAGTTATTTTTTAATGAATCAATCCCCACAGGCCTAAGGTAATTGTGTGAAAACTGTTGGTCTTTTTTTTTTTTTTTCCCAGTAAAAGACAGCCTCAAACTGAAATTACACTTTTCACTGGCTTAGCTGATGTTTTGCAATAGTGCCAGGCATTTTGTAACCCTCAGAAGAAAGAAAAAAGGTTTAGGAGAGCGCTGGAGTGGGGAGGTTGAGTCATGCCTCCCATTGCATGCCAATAAAGATGTGACAGTTAGAGGGAGGAAAAGCAGAGCCTTCATTAGGCCACAGATTGCTTGAGTTGCATGGGCAAAGTGTCAGACTGAGCTCTCCAGGGATGATGGTGTCTTGTGAGAGGTACCCAGGGCATGGGGACAGTGCCAGGACATGGAGACAGTGGCATTTGTTTGTGTAATGGACATGGTACTGGAAGGAGGTGAAGATGGCCAAGAGTAGAAAAGCCCTGTTGTCTGGTTTGGTTCATTATATTCTTCTTCTAGTCATCCTCTCTAAGAGTTTAATCTGCACAAGAATTTTAAAAATAAATAAATGAGTGGTTCTGTCTTTCTAAATATGGGAGTTAATGTGGGAGTGTGGGGAATAATGAAACCACACTGTGTATATATTTTCTAGTTCCTGTGAATTTTGATAATTTCCAGATGGTCACTTTTAAGTGTATTCATCAAATCTGAAGAATGGTTTTATAGTCTGCAGTATATATTCTAGGACACCCCTAAAACGTGTAGAAAATTTGAATCTTTAGGTCTTGTTTTTCTCCCTAACCAACCACTGATGCTGCAAGGAGTAATAATAAAAAAGCTTATATGATAGTGTGCTTTTCATTTTCGTGGATCCTGGAAATATATGCTAAGCCATGTACACCATCTGCTCCACTAAGGTCAAAGTCCCAGCTGTACAAGCTTTAGGAGTAAATGCTGAAGAGCTGATATTTTATACGGGCTGAAGTTGGTGTTTTAAGTAGTTTCAAGCAAGCCTTTCACAAAGTTCAGCAGTGCAACTGGCACTTGTAAGCATGCACCTTCTTTTGAGTTTTTAGCTGAAAAAATATCAGAGTTCTTTATTGAGTGTCTTAAGCAAGGTACAAAACTTTGTCTCTCAGCTGGGATCAGAGAGGCAGGAAGGGACCTGTTCTTCTGAAATATTCCTCAAAGAGCCAGTTCAATGCACATCATAATTTACTTGAGCAGTCTTCCAGTTTAAGAGTTTGTACCTGCCTGATTCCAAAATACAGCCCCATTATAAAATGCCACCCCATGTTGGTTTCCCTTCTCTTCCTTTTTCGGGCTGTTCTTGGCCAGTTATTTGTTATCTGACCACAAGACACTTAGAAGTCATACAAAGCCTCTTGGTGCTTATGCATGGTCCAGATACTTGTTTTAGACCCCTGTCCTTTTGAAGTGGGGAAGGGAATCATTAGACACAGGACAAGAAGTGGAGGAAATGAGCAGCAGCATCCTTACCCTAGGATGTAGGATATCCTAGTAGGATAGCTCTGGTTGCTAAGCAGCTTGTGTTAGCTTGACTCTTTTGAACCTTTTTAGAGAAATATAGCAGAAGAAGATTGCAGAGCTTCACACCAGAATTTGGCCTTCACTTCTACTTTAGTTGGTTGTCTTCCTAGAAAATCCCATTCCCTTGTTACACTTGCTTTTACATCCTTATGGATCTGAAATATTTTTTATTTGCTGCGTGAAGTAGTTTTAAATATAAAAATATTTCCAGCCCTGTGCATTCTAGCCATACAATCAATCTATTATAATTTAAAATAAAAAAGCACATCTGTGGAATAGGACTGAGTTGAGCCTACAGTCACAAGGGATAATCTGCTACCTTTGTTGCCTCTCATTTTATTCTTCTCAAATGTTAGTTCTCCATGCCAGAATTTGAAAGAAAGCCAGAAATCAGTTATTCAAGGGCCACTGAGAAGATCTGCTATAAGCCCCCTCAATTACTGGGAGTTAGTTTTTATTTTCCCTCCGAAAAAGTTGTGTCTTTCTCTGCTTTGGAACCAACACTGTTTACTGAAGTTGGATGGGTGAATTTAGGCAGTGGTGACTGAGGATTTTCTGTGGAGTCTGCAGTGCTCTTTCTGGATAGATTTTTAGTGACTGTGTGATCCCAATTTATTGAAGTGTATAGATTAAGAAAGTACTGTTGTAGCCCTTGGTGCTTTTTTGCCAATAGAAGTTTTTAATTTGCAGTATTTTGGCGAAATTTAGCTACAAACTAGACTACATTTCATATGAGTTTTAACTACACATGTGATACCATGAGGAGGCTGACACTTTATTCTCTGACTCAGATGAATCTTTATGTGGACAGAATAAATTGCTGTGGTAGGAAGGACCTCATATTGAGCAATATCTTCCCTGCTAGAATTAAGGGTGATCATGACAAACCTTTTTAGCTTTTGTTTCATGTGGAAGACAGCTCTATTTCAGAATTTTAAAATCCTTTTTAAAATTTCATGCCATAGGTAACTTTTCAAACATCAAGCATTTGTAGGAATGTGGTACTGTTGGACCACTACTTTTTGGAAAATCTTTGTACCTCTAGGATGGAATTTAATGAGACTTGCCAGTGCTCTCCTAAAAGGTCACAGCCCAGGTGGTTGTGTCATCCTGCTCAGGAGGAGAACTCAGCATCTTAAATTCTTCTCTTCCTATTCAGGTTGGAGATTAGATTGAGATGTTCTAATGTCTCTCCTGTTGTACCCTCTGAGCTGTCAGAAATGGCTGTAAGCACATAGGCTACTGAACTCCTTGGCCTGATCCAGGAATAGCTCTGGGCAGTCACAGCCATGGATACAACCACAGGAGGGGAGGAGTTCCTCCTTCGGCTCATTTGGAAAAGGTTTGGTCCTTACCTCCTTACAAGGCACGAAGATTATTTCCTACCTGTTCTCATTTCTTTGACATGGTTATTTTTCATTAGGAGATAATGTATTCACAAAGGAATTTCTACAAAATGGTTCTGCCTGGGCTGCTTCTCTCTGTGTGGAGTTATGGAGTGAACACCTTCTTTAACGTGTCACTGGAAAATGCTCCAAGGTAGTGTTGTGGGAGCACTCTGTGAAGGGTTGTGTGTGTTATCCTGCATTTCCTGGGCATACCTCCAGCCCACCAGAATATACCCCAAACCATGAATTCGCACCTCTGCACCTCAGTACATACTGTTATCATGAGAGTTTTGTCTGGGCTGTGGATTAATCCTCGTGTGAAGTCGGAGAAGGGGCTGGGCTAGCCCTGGACTGGGAGCTCCCTGCCCTCCCTGGTGGTGCTGAGGGCCAGCACAGCTGAGCAGGGCATGATGCAGCCACTGCCCAGGCTGGAGTGTCTGGCTGGGATGTCTTCAGCAGGTTACCCAAGTTTTTTGGGTGTTCAGAGTAACCTCCCCTTGCCACTACCCCTAATAATGGGCAAGTGGTTCATTTTTGTGGTTGTAATTAACATTGCCATTCTGTAGGGTTGTCTAGATGTTTTAGAAGTAGGAATAGCCTTTCCTTTACAAATCATGACTGCAGGTGCTGTGAAGTAGTGGCTCTTTCAGATTATAAGATATCTATTTTGTATGAGAAATGTGTATCTTTGGCAGACTGCTAAATATGACTGCTTAAGCCCATTACAAGGAGGCACAATTTTCTGTAACTTAATTTCCTAAGCCTAATGAACCCAGTAAATTTCCTCTGATGTCTTCCCAAGTTAATATATTAAATCTAATTTATTTGGCAAAAAATTGGACAAATTTCCTCTTAATTCAATTAACCTAGAAGAAAAAAAAATATTGTTATGAAAATGTTGGACTAATAATTCACAGATGCGAAAGTCCTGGGTTTGGTTCCATTCATTTACTAGCCTAAAATTGCTATTTTTGTTTCCTGTAATTTAACTCAAAAAAGTCCATTGTACCATGCATGTATTTGAAAAGCTTGATAAAAGATAACAAATTAATTTTTTTGTCAGTTAATGTTGCAGAAGATTTTTCTGTCCTAAGTGATTATTTGCATACTTATTGAGTATTATATTTGCCAGTTGATTTCCCTGATATGTTACTGATATTTTGTGGGCACTGCTAATGAGTGGATGATGCATTTTCATCAGCAATCCCTGGCAATTTTGCTAGAACTCAGAGTGGTACAAAATGAGTTCCCATTGTTCATGTCTTAATGCTGCTAAAACCAAAGCTCTAAGTCCCACAAAAGCCAAAAGCTGTGAGTGGGAGTGGGTTCAGCAGCACCACACAAACATAAGCTCATCTCTGCTGCTACTTTGATTTTATGTGGACAGGCTATGGATAAGAGGGATATAGTTGCATATACTCTGGGAAGATAATTCATATTCTTCATGCCAACAGCTACAGTCCTGCTTTCCTGCTACTTCCTTAATATATGTGAGAGGTCTAATGTAAACAATGGAGCCAAACCTCTGACAAATAAATTACAAGGGCCACTAATGAGTGCAAATCCATGTATGACCTTTAGAGCACTCGTGCAGCTGTCTCCACGCTCTGATGTGGCTTGTGCTGGAAGAAACCTACGGATCCCCAGGATTTCAAAATGCCTGTGTACCTCAGCGTAACAGAGTTTGCTTCTTTCTGTTTGTGCACCACGAACAATTTCAGAATTGCTCAGGACAGGATTTGGCTTTAAATCTGTAGGGCAAAGATCTTTAACATTCCTGCATTTAAAGTGACTATTAGTGATATCCAAGATTATTTTACAAATGGTTCAGTTTTCCTGCTATAAATTTTTATCCAGACATTTACGTCTTTTCCAGCACAACAGCAATCTTATGAAAAATAGCCAAGAAGCTGTAATACTAAGGTCAACATTTTTAGTATTAAAATCAGTTTACAGTATGTTTGCTTGAAGTGCACATAAATTCAAAGAAGCAAGAAGTATAAACAGAATAGCTGGTTTCTTGGATGCACTCCAATATAATTATAGCTATTCACCCTTGTGACTATTTGTGTGTGTAGCTTAAAGCTATTTGCCTGCCCTAAGGTACGGTAGCAGTATTTTTATACATCTTTGTATCTGATTGAAATGCAAAACTCAGTAAACCTGGAAAGGATGCTAACAAGCTTAAAGAAATGTATGAGTAAAATTAACCAGCAGACTGAATGTGCCTTTTGACATTTGTTAGCAGCACCACCCCATTCCTAGCACAGGTACTTCTCATTCTCTTCAGTTTTGAAACTGAGATATCCCTTCAGGATTTGTCACCAAAATAGTGTATTTCTAATAGGCAATTATGAAAAAAAAATCATCATCAATCACATTTATTGCAAACATCTCATAAAACAGTGAAACATTTATGTGGCTATGGAAGGCAAGTATGTTGCCATGTAATATATTAAGATTTGCATATAAAGAACAGCAGGCAGCAAACAAGTCTCTTTCCCTTTCTTATGCCATTTATACAAATGCCTTTGATGCAATGTATCTATTTAATTTCCATCAAAATGTTATTGCTGCAACACCTGAGTGATACTGGCTGCTGTTAGGTCTCAGAAGCACGCCCTGGGAGGGGACTGGGTGATGCTGCTTCCTCCAGGTAGGGTCCATCAGCCGTGTCACACCTTGTCACAACCTATCTGTCACCCAGGAGGCAGGGTTTGCCTCAAGCTGATGTGCATCTGTCACTGACATACATACATACATACATACATACATACATACATACATACATACATATATACATACACACACACACACATATATATATATATACAAACACATTTTTAATTTCCCTCCTTCCCAATATAAGATTTTCACCAAGATCAGTTATATCAGTATTTAGCTTTCAGACAGATTGCAGGGGTGTTGGGACTCCATATTATTTCAGTGTGAAAAGGAATAAAATGCAGTTGCTTGGAAAGGAGCACAGCTCTTTTTGCAGGGGACATGGCAACTGCCTGTCGATACCAACATCTGCTAATCTTCTCCAGAATCATCTGCACCTTGTTCTCAGCAAACACTCAGAAATAATTTCCTTGAAACTTTTTTTAATAGCTCAGAGTGCATCTACCGTGAGGCTGTAGGATATAAAATGACTAACAAAATGTAGGGTTATTTCCATGTCAGACTTGGTAACAACTGTCTTTATCTGGGTTTTTCCACAAGCCTCAAGGTAAAATGAAGCAGGCAGCATTGCAGAGAAGAGAGAAATTAATGACAACACATTGTACAAATCTGTGGGATTTTTTGACACTTGACTTTGTACTATCATTTAAAAAAATTCTGCCTTCTATTTACTTGTCAGAACTGTATTTAATTCTTATATGCTGCGAGGAATTCACCATGTTAAGATATTGATATAACAAATTGCCAAATGTTTTAGAGATTGATTCTTGCTGACCAAAATGGGCTTTCAGATTGGAAGTCTTTTTTTCCAGAAAACACCTGCTGAGATAGAAGTCTGACAGCTGCACAAAAGAAATATACAGTTAGTTTAGTCTGCTCCTATCTAGCAATCGGCAGATGCTATCAAAAATTGTGTTTTTTAAATGAAAATTACCTAAGGATTTGGCAAAGGACCTTGGTTAAAAGGGACTGAGTGGCCACTGTCAGGTGAGTATTACCAGACTGATTGGTTGTTACTTCTGTCAGTCTTTCTTCAAAATTATGACAGGCCACGCAGCAGGGAGCAAATGATCATTAATACTTCATCCCCTGAGACACAATAAACTGCCATTCACTTGCATACAAATAAAATACATAAAGCTTGTCAGACAAGGTGACAGAAAAAGGTGCCTTTTCAAAATTATTTTATACTACAGTGGGATGTGATCAGTTAAGAGACATTTCTGTATTGTGTGGTGTATGATCTTGACAGCAGCACCTTTGAATCCATTCTGGTTTAAAAATATATTTCAGTGCTTTTTTCCTGATGCTTATTTTATTTCATTAGAAGAACATAAGATTTTGAGCACTCCTCAGCTCTGCAGTGGAAACTTAAGAATAGGTTTTGCAGGAAAATATTCCTCTGGAGCCAGTGCTGTTTCTGCCATTTAACCCAGAGCAGAACAAGCCAGGCTCCCCAAGACTCCCAAGCTAAAATACAAGCTGTTCTAAACTTGAACAAGCCATTTTCACAATATTTTTGCAAGCAAAAAAATCTAAAAAAAAAAAACCAAAAAAACCCCAACCAACCAACCAAACAAAAAAACCTGTAATGCTGTATTATACTTTTGGTAAGGTCAGAAAGAGGCTAGAATGTGAGATATTTGCTTAGACACTGCTTCCAGTAATGCTTTTCTGTTCTGGGAAGTGCACTGAGAAAGATAATTACTGATTTATGAGGAGACTTAACATATTCTGCCTATAGGGGTGTTTTGTTTTGGGTTTGTTTGTTTGTTTTTTGACACATCTACCAATGAATTATTAGGTGGTTACTGCACTAAAAGTTTTGTGTAGGCAAGGCACATAGGGTTGCCCAACTAGTCAGTGTGGAGCTTCAGAATCTCACTGTATTGGCAATGAATTCCCTTGGCTTTTACTGGAAAAACAAATTTTCTGTCATGCTCTTTATGCTTCAACCCTCTTTACTCCTTTAATATTACCCATGGAAAGATGTGGGATGTACTGCATAATGCTTTGTGCAAGTTTCTGTTTGATATATTTCAATTTCAGTAAAATGACACATTTTTGGGAAGCAGAAAATGTGTTATCAAATATTTTGTCTGCTTTATGAAATTATACCAGTTGCTATCATACTAACAGATCTCATTTACAGAACTTTGATGCCATACTTTGTTGCTAATTTCATTGTCAGCGCAGGTTAAGAAATTTTTTCTTTGCCAAAATTGATTCTGAATTACTGTTTTCACAGTTTGGTTGTGCTTATTTTTTTCCTTCTCCCAGTCTGGATGGCAGAGAGAGAATTGACTAATGAATGCTGTCTGATGACTGAGATAAAGAAATACTGGAAGTTTCACATGAAAGCTTGGTAGATCTGCTTGTGTTCTCTCCTTGGGTTTCTGTCCCCTCTATGTCCCAGTGTCACTGTTGGTATTGTAATGTCACCTACTTTGAAGATCTATCAATGACAATGCTGTTTAGTACCTGAGAATGAATTGATTGAAAAGTTTTGGTGAGGAATTTGCCAATATTGTGTCAGAAGAAAAAGTTAAATGTTTGTGAATCCACAGCACCACTGTCCATGTGTATGAATGGGCAGAGAGGAAAGTCAAAATGCTAGCAGGAAATAATTCTTATACCACTCCTGCCACAGCTCTCATTTCTGTTCTTCCTTTGTACACCGATTTACCCTGATTCTGGACAACCACTGCACAATTTGAGAATGGAACAACAAAATTAAATAGCACCCTGGAAAAAATATGAGGAGGAGACTGAAGCAATGGGATTTTTCCCTTTTATTCACATGCACTAAAGCAGGTGTGGGTAATTGTTTTTTGATCATTGAAGAAATAAAAAAACACCTCCTGATTTCAGGCCTAAACAGAAGACTAAATAGTATATTTATATAAATAAATTATCTTTTGGCAGAAGTTTAATATAAAGATGAACTTTTAAATAGAATTTCAAAATAGACCTTTTATATTAAAGTCTCTATTAAGGAAATATTCCATAGAGCAAACCTGGAGACTAGAGCAGACTGGTTAAGGTAATGACTGCCTTGAATTCAGTGTAAAATGTCATTAAGTATCATGGTTCACATTGCTTGGGGATTATGAAGTTCAGTGATGAAATCAGAATGGGATTTTTTTTGGCATAGTAATTTCTCTTCACCTTCCTTAAGTCCTATTCCTTCTGCTTTGTGCATGCAGAAGCATGAAAGCTAGGACTGATTTGGTGGCTCTGGCATTGCAAAATCCCCAGAAAAATACTACTGTTAATGAGAATTGTATGTATAACCCCCTGCTTTACTGCAGTGACAATTCACTCCTGTGACTCTGTCAAACATTGCAAAAACCGAATAAACCTGATAGCACAATAATAAATAACTGCTCAAGACGCCTTTTTTTTTTTTTTCTGGCTATAAAATGCAATAGCTAAATCCTCAGCTAGATTGAATTCACCTCTCTCCATTGAGTTCACTGCTGCTAAACTGATTTACAGTGGTCGGGGAATTTGGCAGTTGTGAGTCAAGCTGGAAAGTGTGCAAAAGTTTTGTAAAATCTGTTTGGGACATGAATGGAAATGAATATGGGGTTTCAAATGTTGAAAGGCAGCACTGGTTAGAAAAACTCCCAACAACTCAAATCGCTGCTTGAAAATCCTAAACTACCACTGCATATGTTCCAGTAATTTGCTCAGCCACGCAGTAGGTCATACTCACTGAATGAAGAAAACTTCTCGTGAGAATGTTTAAAACGTCACTGAGGTTCAGTCTGGATCAGGGTGCAGGTGGCTCTACAAAGGCTTTGCTGAGGGGACGTGTTTATACAGTTGCTGCTGAGGGATGGTATTGATTGGCCAGGCGACTCATAAAACAAGCAACTTCACTTTCATCTTCCTGCTTTCTGTTCCTTCAGGAGATAGAAAAGTGGTTTTAATTATTCACATCATCCATTTTAATATTTTTCTTTACTCTTACCCACCCACTCTCTTACAACCAAGTAATATTCTCATCTTCTCATTGTAGAAGACTTGCAAAGGGGGCAAGAGTGGGAAGATAGATAAGAAATTTTTGAGAATTAAACATTGGTGTTGCCTCACTGGTAAGATTAGCAGAAGTCAAAATATGCTGAAATCTCTCTCCTTTGAGATTGCCTGAGTCACCTTCAGGATGACAGAGCACTTAACAGCAGCTGAGATTTGGGTATTGGCAGAGTGTCTCTGGTGTTCATTCACATATCTCAAGGTTCTGTACAGCACTCACCTCCTGCATCAGCCCTTGCACCCCTGGAATACCTCCTGCATGGGCACAGATGTGCTCTCAGCACTGCAGTGGTGCAGGCTGCACTGCTTCCCACCAGAGAATATATTTTTCTCCCATGACAAATTTTTTCAGCTTTCGTATAGCTTGGGAGTTGTGATAAGAGCTTGAGGTCTTTTAATGCTTCTGGGTTTTGGAGTTTGTTCATCCTTAGAACAGAGAAATGTGATCCGTACTGTAATGGGAATTTTGATGATCTTAATTACAATTGTCCATTTTTAATGTATTAATGGCTAATGAGGAGAAAGTGATATCACACAGCTATGTGCAAATCAGAAGACGATGCCTGAGTTGACTAAGCTAGAAGGAAAATTATTGGTTTTGGGAACAAAATATTCTTTGGCTGATTTACAGTTGCCAGCTTTAGTTAACGTGAGCTATTTACTAGATGCATGCTGTCATCAGGATCTGTATGTTCTACTCATCATCTTCCCAGCCAGACTTACTAAGGAGTACTGCATGGACTGCCTGCTAATTCTGTCACACCATGGGCTTGAGTCAGGCTTTCTGATGAAAGAGACCTTGAAATTTGAGGTTTTTATACTTTGTGCATGCTTCCCTGGAACTGCTTTTTCAAAAAATTTGCCCTTGGAGCTGTGTTACTCCACAGTTGTATTTTTTAAATGCTTGCTTTTAACAAGCGTATGTAAAAATTATGAAAGCTACAAAACCTTTGCTGTTTTCTGGCTTCATAAAAAAGGAAAAATGCATGAAGTAAAGAAATAAGTTATGCAAGGGCAAAGAGTTTCTAGGTGGACTGGTTGACAACTCCAAGGAAAAGCAGCAGGTAGAGAAAGAGCACTGCTCCTGTCCTTGGAATGGCCTTACACCAAGCTCTAAAGCAATAACAGTCAGCTACAGTAAATAAAAATACACAGGTGTGTTCTCATTCAGAAACAGCTTCCTATATATGACACAACAGTAAAATGAGAGTTCTTTAGTCAACTCAAGGAGGTGATTGTTCAGACAAAGCTGTACGGAGCGTGACTTTTCTGTGGTTTTTCTTTTTTTCTTTTTGAGATGCTCCATTTTCCTTCAAGTTAATTTTAACTCTAAACCAGCTGTGATTATTTTCTTTTTAAATCAAAAAAAGAAGCATTAAGGAGGAGGGGGGAAGAGAAACAAGAACCAAAAGCTGCAAGGTAGGAGCCCTCCCTCCTGTGTATGGAGTCTGCTGGAAAGCACAAGTGCAGAGTCCTGTTGTATGGTAGGAAAAGCTGCCTCACTCTCCCANCCCCCCCCCAAAAAAAAAGAACAGCTTTGCAAAACCTTACTGTATGCCTCCTTCATATTTAGCATCCAATCCTGAAAGTGCAGTACTGATTGAGGGTACTGTATATTCTTTTTATGCTTCTTTGGTTCCCCTGTCACTTCAGACTGTCTGTCAGAAGTAATAATTTTTGAGTGGGAGAAAAAAGAGCTGCTAACAGAGGATGAATATTTTGCATATTTCTCCATCCCCCGTAAAATAACCCAGGAACCCATGTAAATGAAGCATAAGGTTTGTAATGAATTGGGCTGATGGTGATGATGTGTTCAAGTGTATCTCCCAGAGTTCATTAACTTAATGTAATATACAGTGGAAGGAATGATACCTATGATCACTCCAATTAAAATTATAGTTTTGTGCTTTTCTGTGATGCAAGTTAGTGCTGTGAAAACATGAAACACACCTCATAAATGCCACCCAGCTGCAAAAGTGACAAAGTGAGCCTGCCAGCTTTTCCTAGTAGCAGCCAGAATAACAGGAATGGCTGCAACTGGCTTTTGTTATTGCTGGAAGCTCTGGCAGCTCACCAAGCATGGTAAGACCAAGGCAGTCAGACTGTGATAGCATTGCTCAACAAGTGATTAAGATACACAAGGGGAAATGTGGAAAAATATACTCTTAAATGAAAATAAAGTAAATATGACTGTAAGTATATGGTATGTGAATACCACTAAGAGAAGGCTGTAACAAGTGAAGATAGCACACCATCCTGCTCAAAAGAAGTATAGGATTAAAGCTTTGTTCTGTTTGAGCTCACTGCTTATTAATAAAGAGTGGATGGTAACTGAGGAGATGAAGAGACTGTATTGTGAGATACCACAGAGCACGGCATGTGTGATGTTCCTTCTGAAGCCATAATAACCATTTGATTTCTGACCTTGAGGTGAATTTTGTGTACTCATATGCATGAGGAGGTGAAAGGATATGCACTGAGCTGTGCCCTTCTTTCCAAACTGTGTTTTTAGAAGTGATATAATTGAGGCATAAATAAAATAACAAAGAAGGCTTTTGTAGACGTGCATTATTATTTCAAACTACCAACAGTTGTCTTTGCACTTGCTGGTATTTTAGAGTCCTGAATTTTAAATGGCATAGCTCTCCTTTAGCATCTCCTGTAAAAAACACTCAATAGGGAATACATCTTAAGGGAAAATTCCAGAAACCAGGTCCGTACAGCCAACAGTCCTAGGAACTTTGAGTTCCTTGCTCATCTCCTGTGATATCTCTGAAAAGAAAGAATACAGCCCTAAAATTGGCACTAGGTGAGTCCATATCCTTTTCCCAAAATTAAAATGGGGGCCTAAGGCATGGCAGTTGCCAAGTGTCTGCCATTATGTGGGATGCCAAAAGCCCACCCCTTGCTGCTTTCCTTTCAGAAGAATGGGAAACCTACGGATGAATCTCCACCTGCAGGACATGGCACGGACACCGTAAGCAGCTCTCTGGGCTCTCTGTAATTAGGCAAGTATTCTACTCTTATTATAAAACCAGATGGCCACATCTCCCTTTCTTCCTCTGGACAGTGTTTGTAGGTGTCAGGAGCTCTGAACTCTCCCCTTGCTCAATCTCCTGTGTCTTTGTGCAGCACAAGCAGCACTTCCCCAGTGCTCCTGGGGCTGGCACTCTTCCTGCACTCGAGGTTGTCTTCTGCTGCTGGTTCAGTGCTGCACTGCTGTTCTGTGCTGTGAGCCATCCAAACCCACACCTTCCCTCTGCTAGAGATTTCAGGCACTGTTTGCTGTTAGACAGGTGCAGCTGGCTTTGCTCTCTTCAGCAGAAGCTTTTTTTGCCAGCATTTAGTGTCTGAGATGTGATGTGAGACCAAGAACTATCAGTGCATCCTTTCTGCATCTGAGGGATCTCTGTACTGAAAGGAACAGGGGAGAAGCTGGATAATATGATGCAATGCCAACTCTTTCAAAATTAAACACAGAGTGCAGTTCTGGAGAACCACCTTAGAGTCAAATTGTTAGTTTGTTCCTAGAAGTGGTTCAGAAAAATACATTTTACCACAAAATGTTCCTGCCTTTCTCATTATATTATCCTTCTCAAGATCATAGTCTATAATAAGCAGTGAATTTATGAATACTAAAAACTTGAAATTTCCTGAAGATTATTAATAATAGTGGCTGATATTTCACTTTTTTTTCCCCTTGCAAAACCTAAGCCTCAGTGCCATTTTGCAATCTAAAACTTTAGATTTTGTCCATTAGTTGGGTTTTTGTTTTGGCAAGCCTTTATTTGAGTGAGGTACTGGGCAGATCTCTTGATACCATAGAGGGTATCAAATCTCACCCTCAGAAGTTGGTATTTATTCTGAAGTGGTCTAAATATTGTTTGTTAAAACAATCTACAAGATGAGGATCTGTTCTTCAATTAACCTTTTCCTGTCAGACTAACGTTTAAAATAAGTGTAGCTTCAACATAAAGCCTGCTAATTAATACCTGCTTTTGATGCAGATAAAAACACATATATCCCATCCTTTGAACGTCCTGAAAAGGACTTTGGAAACAGCAGACGATGTAGAACATATTTTTTCTGTGTTTATTTCTTACATTAGTGTAAAGACAGGGATTTTGAGAGCTGGATGAATATGACAATAGCAGGACATAATTTTAAATTGATAAATGAGAAGAACAAACCACGGTAACATAATGCCCCCTATGGTTTGTAAGGCAGTATGTACAACAGCTTTTAAGGACAATCTTTTCCTACATACCTTCTCTTAGTAGGATCAGAATTATATGCTATGCTCCTCAGCTAGAGAGGAAAATTTACCTGGTTGGACTTGATTAATAAATAGGTCAGATACTGTTAATTTAGATGCTTTGAATCTCTTCTTCCTTTCTGGAGATTGAAAGCAACTGGGACCAGAGGTGGTTTTGAGTAATGCAGAGGCAGCTGAGTTCCTGCACGGGCTCAGCAGCGGGCTCAGGGTGGGGAACGGCCCCGGCAGAGGCGGGAGCGGCCCGGAGGCGAAGCGCTCTGTAATGGAGAGCGCGGCCGCTGGATGGCAACATCCGCCCGCACACGGGGAGTGCCACAGCACCGGGACACGCGGGTACGGCACTGCCACGGCCGCTCCGGAGCTCCACAGGGGCACGGCACCGCCACGGCCGCCCCGGAGCTCCGCACAGGCACGGCACTGCCCCGGGGCTCTGCACACGGGCACGGCACCGCCACGGCCCCCCGGAGCTCCGCACCCGGGCTCTCATCCACCCAGCTTTGTGCATGGGGCAATGTCCGCCCGGGAATCCACGGGTTGTAGCGTTTTGTTTCGGTCCTTTCAGGAAAGCGGACCTTTCCAGCAGCGGGCACAGCAGGTTTGGGGAGAGGGGAGTCACTCCAGCAGTCAGTAGTGCAGGGGACAGTGTGTAAATAATGACAGGACGCTTTGCTGGTAAATCAGTGTTTTACCCTGCTAGCCCATGTCCCACTCAAAGACAAGCCTTCCCTCTGTGCCCTCGGTCCCGTTATGGTCCCAGGATGCCGGTGAGGGCAGAAGCAGCGCCCCGGAGCCGGAGGGGAGCGAACCTGCCCCGTTCCAGCACTGCGGGGTGGGAGCAGTGCCCGGCCCGGCTGCCCTGCCCTGGAGGGTGGTGGAGTGGTCCGAGACCTGAACTGGATTAAATTAATTATGCCCACCTTGGAGCTGTGGATTGGGAAACACCCCAGGGCTGGTTCTCGTTCTCTTTCTCTTCCTATAGAGCTCACAATTCACTTTTAAGCCTTCCCAGTGAAAAAAGAAACGGCTGATCCTTGTATGGTGGAGAAATCAAGGGAGACCCACAGGTGCCTATCAGAGCACACGTAAAGTGAGAAAAAAAATCCCTGAGGGTTGTTTCAGGTCTTCAAGGAGTCCTGGAGCAAATGTGAGCAAGTGAAACATTCGAGCAAGTTGGCTTTATGTCATGTGGTGGAGGAGATGTCTCCCAGGCCCAGCGTTTGAAGATTGTCTCTTGGATCGTTTTGTGTTTCAAGACTTAATAACCTTGATTACGCATTTCTATTTCAGTAATTACTGAAAAAGCCATGGTTATCTTATATTTATGTCTTTGCAACCTGGGACCTGGGAGGGAGGGCAAAATATAGGGACAAAGTGAGAGTCACTCGCTGGCAATAACTGTTGTCAGAACATAATGAAAATTACTTTGGTCTTCTGCTTTAAGATGGGCTAGTAAACTGTAGGCAGACTGATTAAACAGTATGTACAATTAGAACTCTGAAAAACCCTAGACATTTCATTTTGCTGTCAGTTTATGATAATATGATGCTAATAATAATATATAATAATATAGTAATTATTATTATAACAATCATCTTTCTACCTTCCAGGTGCTGCCAAGTCCATACCTGGAGCAGGGAATGCTTCTTCCTCACTCCTTCTGCAACAGTAATTTATGTTGGACTGGGACTGAAAATACATTTTCACAGCTAAGGTTGTAGAAATGGTTATTTGTTATTTCAGCTACTGGTCCATGGGCATATATACAGTTAAAGTTTAAAATCCATGAAAGCACATATTCACAGGGTTTGTGAAAAATGAGACAGTTTTCCTTCCCATAATGACAGGGATCTCAAATGAGTTGTGTTGTCAATGGGAGAGCAAGAGGTTATATAGTTTTCCATAATCTATAAAGCTTCTTCAGAATCATGTCATTAGCTTTCCTGTGGTAGAGCACAGCAGAGCTAATAATGCAATTATGGTTCATGTAGTTAAACTATGCTACTGATATTTTTTTTTCCCAGGAGGCCTTCATTTCTGGCAATTCTAATCATCTTCATTGTACAGCTGTATGGATTCCATGGTTCACTCTGAGGGAAATAAAATTGCAAATAAATACCATCTTTCTTAATGCCTCTGTAAATGCCAGATTTAGTAACCATTAACCAAATGTTGGAGTCCATAAAATTTAATGTATAGTTCTGTATATATACATATGCATATATATAGATTAGATATAGATAGATAGATATAGATATATAGATATAGATGCCACACTCACATACCAGTCACCAGAACAAACTCTTATGCTGGAATAAGCAAGAGTAGATTTTTCTCTAATATTTCATTATTCTCATTTCCTGCTGCTATAATTAATACATTTTCTGGTTTTGGCATGCTAAGTCTCTCTCTGTTTTTCTACTGTATTCAAACTGTAAGTATTAAGATAAAATAGTAAAATTACTACATGAAAATGGTGTATGTGTGTTCAGCCAGAGGGGGATTCTTCTTTTAACTTCCCATTCTTTTGAACAAATCTGGAACTTGGAGTTCAGTACCTGGTTCTGTATTACACAATAAGTATGTATACACAATATACATATTGTATATTCTGTACATACACAATATACTTATTGTATATTCTGTATACACAATAAGTATGAGAGCTGGCAAGCACAGGTTAATTAAGATGTTATTTAGTCTGTTATTAAGCATTAATTTAGTACTCCTATTAATGAAAAATGACTTTAAAAATCTATCTGGGCCAGTCCCCACAACAGCAAAAATATCAATCCTGAGATATTGAAATCCTAATTAAAAACCATAAAATATGAAATAAGGATATTCCCAGCTTCTGTGGTCTCAGTCTTCCATGATTCAGATTCCTCTGAGAAGATAAAATTTTAGAGCAATGAATCTCTGAAAGCACTGCCCTGTTTTCTTGTGTGAAGGGGAAAGTTTCTCTAAACTTCTATATTTTTCTGAGTAAACTACCAAACACATTGCAAAGCCTTTCAAAAAGATGCATAATAAAGTGATGATAAGGCATGTTAATAATTTTGCTGACAATCATCCTTCTTTAACATGCCTGGGACATAAACAGTAGGAAATAAACACAGACAATAATTGCTATTAGGTGCCTGAAGAAAAAACAAAGATATGAGAGGGGCATGCAAATTAGGCTTCCTCAATGGACCACAGGGAGATAAAAAGGAGATGAAAATAAAAATAAAGCAAACAAAGCTGAAGAATTTAGACAGCCTTGCAAGAAGCTGTCTATGACAATGGTCATAAAGTCTTTAGAGACAATATCTGAGACCATATCTGTCATTTTCCTGCATACATCAGAGACGGGGTAGCACCAGGGTGTCACTTTGGGATCTCGTGGGATGTACAACAGAACTCATCAATCCTAAGACAGCTGAGATGGGGAGACAGCAGGACCAGCTTCCTACCAGGACATCTTGTTGTGGGAATAGAGCAGCTCCTGCCATTCCCCTCTCTGGGATTGCTGCAGGAGAGAGGAACTGTGCAGCCATGGGGCTGGCAGACCTGTTAGGGACGTTCATATGGCTTTTCCATTACAGCATGTATTTTTAATTTGTTCACGTATTTCTACAAACTCTATTCTTGGCAATTTCCTTTCTGTTACACAGTAACTGTTTTGGCTTCTGTACTTCAGTAAAATATTGAAAATATCCAACCTGGGAGTTTGAAATATGTAAGCAAAATGCTGTCAAGACATACTAATTAGAAAAATTGTGCACACACAACCTCCTAGTGTTCACTTTTGCTCTCATTTGTTTTACAGATGGTGCTGGGTCAAAGAAGCAGCCTGTCTTTGCAGGACAAGCAGTTCTGAAGTTCTGAGCATGTCTACATTTTCATGTATGCACAAGTTTTCTCCTTAGCTTTTTTTGCTTACCTAAACCATTGGTGATTGGCTAACATTTTCCTCTTCTCTTTTACTTCATATAAAGGGAAATCTGCAAAGTGATTTGCAGGAATCAAAAGTAAGAATTTGTTGCTTTTGGGATCAAGAACAAATGGAAAAGCTTCTTGTGCTTTTGGTTGTGGTGGTTTCTTTTTTTTTTTTTTTTTTTTTTTTTCTTTGCCAGTAATAGACCTGTGATACAGGAAGAGAGGAATATAAAACAAACCTGGGAAAAAAGAATCAGGTTTCCAGATCTGCTTTAAGCAGACTAATGAACATGTCTATAAAAATGAGTGATTGGACCAGTAGTAAAGTGGCTACTAGGTGCCCACTGAATGGTCCAGTCAAACTGAGGCACAAAACACTCACTGTGTAGCTTGGTGTCCCAGACAAGTTCCTAGGACTTTATTTGACCCAGTTGGGATGCTAATGAATTACCGTTATTGTATGTTTTTTCTGGAAAATCCACAGTAGATAAGGATTGTAATAAATTCCATGTGTTTCCCCTATTGGTTATCAATAGGAAATAATCTGAAAAATAAAATCACCTGGAATCCTGCAAGGACTACTTTTCTTAGTGGGCCACTACCACCCCTTCAGTGGGTAGAATGTCTTAAATATGCAGTAAATGCAAAACTAAAACATTTTCAAATTAAAAGAAAACACCAAGAGTTGTGCTGTACTATTGGGTAGAATTTCAAAACATTGATACCAAATGTAGAAAACAAATCGGATTGAGATTCCTAATTCCTTTTATTATTTTTTAGGGGATAAAAAGCTTTATCAGAACTAAGCTCATCTAAAACTTATTATTCTTTCAGTTTGCTAATTAATAGAGCAGGATCATGGATTGTTAATTAAAATAAGATACCTCGGGGAAACTGAAATTAATTTTGCTGTCCTAATAGAGTTACCATTATGCCATTAAATCTTACGGATGTCTTATCTACGTCTCTTTTTTTCCTTCCCTCAAAAAGTAAAAAAATTGTTTTATTTACTTTGAATTTAGAATCAGAATTTTGAATGGCGACTTTCTGAAAATGTGGAGAAGATCAACGAATAATCTTGGAATAGCTTGGAATTCCAAAAATCTTAGAATGTGGCCTTTGTGTGAGTGTCAGGACCGATCCCCTCATGGGCTCTAAATGAGCACAAAACTGTTCACCTTTGGACCACCAGGTCTGAGCTGCTCTGTGTAAGTTGGGGACAGTCACTCCAGCAGCCTGCTAGAGTCCCATGGTAATGTGGGCTTATCTTTTCCAGAGATGGAACTAGCAAAACTGAACCACTGGGCAGGCATTGTAGTGACTGCTAAAAATATATATATATATATGTATTGCACCTTAAATGGAATGTCTTTGATGGAGGGGAGGTGGTATCTGACAGCAGGTCCTGTGGGGGGCTGGGTATGTCCATGCTGGTGATTTAGTTCATAAAGAGTTTTTCAGGGGAATTTCCTGGGCATCCTCACTTGCTGTGCTTGAGAGTAGTTTTGGCTCAGTCCTGGGGCGTGCAGACTGATTCCTGCTGGTGGCACTAAGGCTGGCTGTAGAAGAAAAAACAGTACTTCTCTCACACTTACTCTGATATGTATTCAGTACCCCGTGCCATCTCTAAACACAAACGCTGCAAAGGTTCCTTCCCTTACACAATCACTTCGAGACTGCTATTTTGATCCCGTTTCTCCCAGTGGAGTTGAGTGCAAAATAAAGATCAGGTTGCTGGAGAGCTGTTATTTCAGAAGATCGCGTTTTGCTGTTAATTGGTGCACGACAGACACCTTGTGCGGCAGCTCCGCGGCGTGCGCGCTCCGTGCTGCCTGCGCAATTCCAGCGGGATTGCGGACGGCCTGGCAGGGGAGGAGCTCCTGCAGGCACCAGCTGGAGCAAGACGCCTCGCAAACAAAAGTTCAAGGTGAGAACCTTACTAGGTGCTGGCTGATTTAAGAAATTGTTCGGGGTTTTTTTTTATTTTTTGCCTCTCCAGTGCAGAAAGCAATGCGGGGTGAAATAATGTAACTTGTAATTGTAATTGCGTGGGGTCACAGTCTGATGGTTGTGATCGCGCTCAGCATTTCTCCCTGTGCTAGAGGGAAGACAAGAAAAGGAAGAAAGAAGGCTATAATGTTTCCTATTTAAAAAAATGGCAATAACAATGCATTTTAATGCTGGTCACAATTGATATTTCGAGGAGAGGAAATTCAGAATGCAAGCAGTGATTGGTGATGACCCCTCTCAGCAGCAGGGAAGCTCAGGCTGTGCCTGGTGATGCTCAGGTGCCTTTGCTGATGCCTGTGTGCTGCTCTCAGCCTGCTGCTGCAGGGCACAGGGCGTCCCTGGCTGCCTGGAGCTCAAGAGGGGCTGAGCTTTCTTGCCTGAACTTGTGGAAATTGTGGGGACGAGGGGAGAGGCAGGTTCTTCTTACCTGGAGGAGTTCATAGTGGTACAGTGGGGAAAGGGGAGTGCCATCTTTTCCTGCTGAGTACAAGGACAAACACCTCACACCAGGTTCACAGAGCAGTTTTCTGAACAGCAGGGAGCAGGATGAGAAATCAGACAGCTTTTCCTAATACTTTGAAATTTGTTACTGTCTCCTGTTTTTCTTATGTGAAGGTGTTTTTTGTGAAACCATTGCCATACTCCTGCTGTGGTGCCTGTAGAAAATAGAAGAGTGATTAGGCTCCAGAGAAATGGCACCTATGCTGAGCCATTTGACATTTTGCTCTCTTGATCCACCTGGTTGACTACTACTACAGGCTTTCTGGAGGAAAATCTGTGTTCTGTTTCTGTGCTGAGGACAAGGATGTCTTAGTCCATGGATACGTTTCCTACAGGCTGCAGTAATTTATGTAATAACCATTAACTTCAGTGGTGCTTGTACATCAGCTCAGCAGGGATGGATCTCTGGGCCTTTCTTGGGCCTTTCTATAACTTCCACTTGGAAGTGGTAGTTATAGAAAATATGCAATTTTTCTTTAAGGAAAAAAGGAAGGTCTTAGATGTACCAACTCCTCCAGCCAAGCACTGCTTGCCCTGATCTGGATAGGCTCATTGATTTTGATGGATCCATGCTAACTTGTGCCTTCTAAGGATTTGCCCATCAGTTTTGATCAGCTTTACAGCATGGGATGGAGCAAGAATATTTTAGAGGTAGCAGGAATATTTGTATGTTGACTCAATTTCTTTCTTTTTTTTTTTTTTT
>VWZP01005658.1:3170596-3224465 GCA_013396995.1 Dicaeum eximium | reverse complement strand
TTTTTTTTTTTTTTTTTTTAATAGCATGAATGTGTTTCAGATGCCCATCATATTCATACAGAGGAAGACAGTGAACTCAGTTTTAGTGCTGAGACACTGACTGGTAGAGTCAATGTAGACAGTGATATCTCTCCCCTGGGCCTTCATCAAGGGGCAGAGGCAGCCAGGTTGGTGTCTTGGTGAAATTCTCCTTTGGGTGCTGCTGCTCTGCTTCCTGAAGGCCCTAAAATATGGTTAGAAGTAGCAATACACAATTCTTTAAATATTTGTCCTCATTTCTTGGGTGTTCCTCCTGTGCATGTATAAAGGGCACCTAAGAATGGCTGTCTTTGTGCCTGTATCACAGCTGCCTGCAGACCACATCTGCCTGATGATCTCCACTGCAACTTGAGCACTTGAGGCAGGAACATGAGCTGGTAAGACAAGGTTACCCTTCCTTCTTCTCCTCATCTTTTTCTCCCAGTGCAATGGGGGTAATTATATATGTCACGATTTTGGACAGTGCTTGTCTAGGACAAAACACTGCCAGACTGTTTTAGTTCTCCAAATCCAGTTTAAACACGTCACAGGGATCAGCAGAACCCTGTGTGGATGTGAGTGTTGGGGGCAATACAGAGGATGATTTTCTGGGAGTGGGTGTAGGCATAACATCCCTTGGAGGACATCCATGTTACATGGGTGGAATACAGTGAAAAATCCAGGGCAGCTTTTCCTGCTTTGTGCATGGAAAATGTTGACTGAGGTCAGCTGCAGGGAAATCATAGAATGTCCTGGGTTGGAAGGGACCTTTAAGATAATCTAGCTCCAAACCCCCTGACTTGGACAGGCACACCATTCCCTAGACCAGGGGGCTCAGACTCCATCCAGCCTGGCTTCAAACACTTCTAGAGATGGGATGTCCACAACTTCATTAGCCCCTCTATCTTTACTGCATAGCCCGAGGAAGTGGAAACACAAACACTGAACTAAAAACTTAGACTATTTGTATTCTCAGAATAACCACAGCCATTATAGAGCAGGCCTTTAGGTGTAAAGTGTTCATTTAGCCAGTCCAGCCTGGCTCAAACACTTCTAGAGATGGGATGTCCACAACTTCATTAGCCCCTCTATCTTTACTGCATAGCCCGAGGAAGTGGAAACACAAACACTGAACTAAAAACTTAGACTATTTGTATTCTCAGAATAACCACAGCCATTATCAAGCAGGCCTTTAGGTGTAACGCGTTCATTTATCCAGTGGGCACACTGCAGCTTTGTCCCTGCGGGCTGGCTGAGCTCTTGTCCCTCTTTCCGCGGGCGCGCACGGGGCCGGGGCCGGCGGCCGCTCCCCCTGCGCCCTGAGCACCGCGCCGCTCCTCCCTGCTCCGCCGGCTGATCGCGACGAGACCGACACCTTCTGAAGTTCTCTGCATGCTGAGCGCCTCTTTTTTTATTTGCTGCAACAAGAAAAGGCTTTCCTTTTAACCCGCCTTCCTTTGAAGAAGTAACTCGGGAAGCTTCATGGCCTCTCAAGGTAAGTGCATCTGTAGTCTGTATTTTTAGATCGTGTTTACAGAAAACTAGAGTAATGTGCATTTCCAGCAGTCAGCAGTCTGATGAAATGAGTGTTTCAGGATAAAACCACATCAGTCAAAGCACAGTTGTTTTGTCTTCCTTTAATTTTTCAGCACCCAGCATCCAAAAGGCTCCTAAGGAGACTAAAATCTATACTGGGATGTTATTTGAATAAAATAAGTTTTAAAATATTAGCCTCTGCATTCAGTCAGAAAATTTAGTGTTGGTATCTTTGTGTTTAAACCTGTTGGTACAGAAAGCCTGGGAAAGGTGGGTACTGAGCCAAGGGTACCACTATTTTTCCACACTTTCCCCCTATTTCCCTATTTCCATATTTCACTTTGAAAATACTACATCAGCAAATGCTTTTCACATTCAAAACTGACAACAGACCTGAAAACCCTATATGAAGAACAATAACTGAAGAGTAACTGAATTTAATCAGATTACTCCTATCTGTGTGTGTCTGTCACGTACTGACTTTAGCAGTAGCCAGTTGAGTACTCAGGGCAATAGGCAGACATGCAGCATCTGATCTAATGAGCCTTCAAAAGTAATTTTCTCCAGGTTTTCAAATGCTTAAACTAAGCAGAAAGATACAAATCTCTTTTTCTCTTAACATGAGTGCAGCTCCACGGAGTCACTCTTTTTGGCGTGTGCAGAGGCACGTCTTGGTCCGGGGAGTTTCAGCAAGGTCTGTCTAGGTTTGCCAAGTGTTTATCCCTCTTTCTTGCCCTCAAAACACTCAAGACATTCTGCATTAGAGCAAACATGTACTAAAATGTACACAGGAGCAAGCAGATTTTACAGCATTGTTGTACTCTTGCAATATACCAGTTTTTGTTTTAAATTTTTTTTAGCTTTAGCCATATAAGAGAAATCTGGTTTTGCTTATTTTTGATGTATATCAGTTAGGAGAAATGGTTAAATAGTAATGGTGGGGAATATGGTTTTTAGTATGAAGAAACTTGACAATTCACCTCTTTCAGAAACATGCAACTCTACAAATTACGCTTGTATAGAATACTCACTGTATCATACGGTGACTTTTAAGGTTCTCCATACTAGCAATGAAATGGGAATCATACACAAAAATAGACAAAGTGTCAGACTACCTCAAATTTTCATTAATATTTAATGTATTTACTGTTTAGTTTTTATATAGCTTAAAATTTGACAGGTAGAACTGCAATTTGTTGTCTTTTTTTTCTCTTTATTATTCAAGAATAACACTAACACTGGGCTACTTCGTGGCATTTCATGTAACAACAAGAGTTACGGCAGTAACAGAACCCTGTGAGGTAAAACGATGCAGAAGAGCATATAAAATATTTATTACCCAGTTATACATTTTTAAAAGCCAGCAGCAAATTCAAAGGGGTTACTTCTTCCTGTGGTCTCAGACTTTGAAAGAAGGCAGTGGCTGCAAAGACAAATTAAGATCAAAATATGATTGAATGATGAATCTTTCACAGAGAGTTCAAATAATACTAAAGGATCTCATTTATACCCACAACAGCTCAGAGATACAGCCAAAATTAATTCTGGACCTCAAACCCTGTTGTGTCTAAGTATTGTCACACATGAGATAAAAATTATGAGTTTGGGGACTGCTTTTCTGCCAAATCACAGGGGCTCAGCTCAAAAGAAGGATTTGCCATTTATATGGGGAGAGCTTCAGTTTTCTCCTCCTGATGCCTGCAGAACCAGTGTTGCTGAAGGCCAAGGAACAATGTGCCTGGAAAAACTAGCAGGAGTTTTTTGGCAATCCAGTGGTCTCTGTGCTGTGGGAGATGGTGCCTGTGCCTGTGGAGCAGTGTGGATTTACAGGTGCCTGTGGCAGTAAATGCTCTCGTTGCCTTCACAGCACTGGCCAAGGTCACCATCACTGTGCCCTAAAGGACTTCTTTGTGATAGCAAACCAGAAAACACAGCATAATGATATCTGATCCATTCATTAAGATAATAATGAATAATACACTATAAGAGGCTGTGTAGACTTTGATATCAGGGTTGTAATATCCAGCCTGGGGAATCTGAGATCCCTGGAAAGGTTATCTCTAATTAAGAGAAATTATGGGTGCCCTCAGGATGCTGCAAAACATTTTGCTGGGAGCCAGCCCTCAGCAGCTCAGGGCACACTGGCACAAAGGGCAGCTCACAGGGAACAGGGCTGGACAACCTGTGCTGAGGGGCTTCTGGCCACCCTGTGTGTGAGTCCAGGCCAGATCCAGCCTTGCCACACAGACTCTGTGCTCACCAGCTGTCACAGCAAATCAGGTGCCCCCAAGACCACCTCTCCTGATTTAACTTCATCTGCAGTGATTCATCTTTGCAGTGATTCCTCTTGGCATATCTGAAGGCAGCTTTACAATCAGTGCTCGATGTGTGGGACAATCAGGAGATTCCTTTTGGGTCCTCACTCCTGACCTGAAGTACTGATACAGTCACATGCAGAATGATGTTATTGTTCCAGCTTTGATCCAAGAAACTAGCTGCTCCTTGATCCTGATGTTTCTGTGGTTTTTGTCTCTTTTTTTTTCCTGCAGAATCTCAGGGACAAGCCAAACTGATCATTCAGGATTACCTCCCTGGTTCTTCTGACATTCCTCAACAGAATACTCCTGTTGAACCAACAAGTCTCTGGAAGCAAACGTCACACACTCATAATTTGCCACCTGGTCTGGAGTACCTGAACCAGGTCCTGAATCTTTGTGAATGTTAGAATTGTTATGTTTTCCTTTTATGTTGCTTTGATACCCTGGAGGATGAGGTTGTTCGGGTTTTTCCCCTTGGGGGAAGGGTAGGTTGAGATTGAGAGGCTTTTTTGTTGTTTGATATTACTATGAAATAAGGAGTATAGGAGAAAGAAGCTTTTTCTTTATTGCTGCCATTAATTTTATCGAAATTAGATGAGCATAAGTCTGAGTGGCTACAAACTTGCATTAACTCTGTGTGGCAAAGAAAGTGCTTATGCTGGAGAGAGGAAAATGCTTGAAATTGGAGGCAGAGAAGTAGGCCATAGGTGGGGAAGAAAAATGAATGCTTATGTCTTCTCCATCCTACTGCTAAACATGTGGCTGTCCCTTTTGCTCTGTGAGACCTCTCAGCTCTTGGAGCTCAGAGCACTGATGGCCTGCAGCTCTGCTCCAGAGGTTTCCTCTTCTCCTGAACCTTTTTACCAGGAGAGTCACTCCCTGCTGTTGCTTTGACACCGACTGAGGTTTGCATTTCACATGTGGCTGGATTGTGGCACTCTTACAGGGCAGGGACAGAATCAGGCCCCCAGCATAGTCAGACCACGATTCTGATACATCTCTGCTGTGTTTGCATTTTGGTGATGCTGGGAAATGCTTACTTCACTCAAGATGTGTATTTTAGGCACACATTTCTGCTAGTTTTGTATAGAAGCAGAAAATGAATCTATTTCATATTTGGAGCTAAGTTATCTAGATAGCTAATGAAAAGGGGGGACTCTTCAGAAGCAGTCTTTCATGTGGAGTGATGACTTTCATTTCAAGATGCCTGAGCACAAAATGATATGTGTTGTCAATTACACAAGCATTTGCTCACAGAGCATGGAAGCTACATTTTTTAGTCTAAAAGTGATTGTGATAGTAAGTACTTGTCAGGTTACATATTCAGCTCCTGTATGAACATGAATTACACCTCAGATTTACCCAGACAATGTAGGCAGGCAAATATTATCACTCCATTTTATTGAAGCTTTGCATCTGACATTAAGACAAAAGAGCAGGTCACTCTCAGAGCTACAACTGGAACTGAAGACCTCATTCCTGCTTACTCTTGGCCTGTGCTGCAACCTTTGATGATTATTCTGCTTTCTCTGCAGTCTGAAAAGTGGGAAGCATGTGTGCAGTGCTGATTGTTGGCATGTTCCCACAGCCTGAGTTTCTGTGCGTTGCAGAACGTTTTAGTGTGTGATGCTGTAGCCATACTGGCCATGTGGCTAATGAAAGGGGCTCATTCAGGATAGATGTGAGCATAAAGGAGGTTCCACCAGCAGGGAGAGGGCTGCCTGCAGAATGCATGTGGGACTCACAGCTGCTAGGGTAGTCCCTTGGGATTTATCCTCATGGACTAAGAGATTTTCACATAATTCAGTGCTCGAATGAAGATGTTTCTAGCAGAACTTGGAATTATTTATGCCACTGGGAAGACTTCTGGAAGACTGTTTCATTCTGGTGCTGTGTGCATTGGGGAAAGGTGAATCCAAACTGAAACAGGCACAGAGAGGTGCTACTGGAAGTGAACAGGGAATAGAGAATCTCCTTTAAAACAAGACTCCATCTGTTTTATCTGTAGACTAAAAACAGCACTGTCAGAGAGGGAACCATACTGAGTGCCTAGGAGAGTAAACAAACTGTGGGAAAGAGACATACTTAATTTATAGAATTGCATTACTGGAAGAAAGATTATATAGAGAGTGGTTGTGAATAAATACAGAAAAACAAATACAAATTACATTCTCCAGCAGGATTGGGCAAGATAACTGGACAGATTTGAGAAAGCTGAATGTATTTCTCAGTAAGACCCTGACATCTTGGACTCTGATACAAGGATCTCAATGTAGTCAGCCACGGAGAGATCCCTAAAATCTTATTCTAAATAGGAACCCAAGGATTGGATGAGAGGAAAGGAAGATGTGTGTCCTGTAGGTAAAGGCCAGCCAGCAACATTTCATTTCACTCTGCAGATCCATGCCCAGAGTGAGTTCAGGTGAAGGAACGATTCCAATCAGCTCTTTGAGGTGCACCAGAGAAGGGCAAAAATCTGCTTCTGCCTCAGCAAACACATCAGCTTTCTATGACTATCACTCTTTAATAACTTCCTACAAAAAAAGTTTTACTATCTTTAACTTTTTTATTCTCTTTCCATCAGCAGAGCCCTTCCCATGAGCTCCAAGAGCTCTCTCATGAGACCCAAACAACAAGCAGCAAAGATTCTTGGGAGAATATTTTAATGTCTAAATATTTTTTATTATTTCAATTACTGGCATGCACATTTCTGAGATTAATGAAAGGGATAAAGAAGTTCCTCTTTTTACCAGCTTTTCTTTGCAGCCTGAACTAGCTGCAGGAGCTGACTAGAAGTGACAAATGGCTGCAACAGTTTGAATATGTACCAGGCAAGATTTATGAATTTCAAAATATCCAGGCACTGGAGAGCTGTGACATGCTGGTCTCAGAAGGTCACTGTGTGCTTTGTGTCTGCAGCTGTGAGTAATGGCAAAACCCTGTGCCAAGGGTTTGCTCATCAGGAATTTACAGAAAAATTATGGAAAAGAGATTGGTAAAGCCCAAAACTGTCACATAAAACAGGCACAAAAAGTCACATAAAACTGAAAGGTAGACTGAAATTAAATTTTGTTGGTTTTATAATGCTAACAACTGTTTTCCAAGAAAGAATAATGTTGGAGGGACAATAAGCACAGCAAAGCTAGGTATCATGGCAAACAGTTTTTCTCCTGCATTTGTAACCAGGTCATGGGGGAAGACATTTTCAGCCAGCTGAGTGTTTCATTGTTTGCTTATTCTGGTACCCTGGCATGACCATTTGCCAGATTTAGGCTGCAGAGCTCCTGTTCCTGAGATCAGAGCATTAAACTGGTGTGTGCCATCGTTGGCATCCCCTGACTGCCTTGCTGGGCTGTTCCAGCAAGGTCCTTTGGGATGTGGCCACGGCACACTTTCAGCTTGAGCCCAGGATCACTCCCTCCTGCACTGCTACCACTGCTGGGTTGCTGCCCAGCACCAACCTTGGATCTGCGGTAAGGAGCTTCCCCTCTGACAAAGAGGAGCAACAGGAGCAAAAGTGGATTCTGCTTTCTGTTGCTGTTGTCTTCCTTATTCCCCCAGTGAAGATTATTTTTCATCAAGCATGTGTGTGAATTACATGGCCACAACACCTAATGTCACATTCCTTGGCCATAATTTCAGAGAGAAGTCCAAAGTGTGACTTGAGAGATCCTTCAGGCACCCAACCTGTGCACTTCTGTAAGGAAAAAATCTTAACTACAGGGAGATGAGCAATAAAAATAGACACGTGAGCACTGGCAGCCCAGACCTATCCCAGACCCCCCCCATCTTGTTTATTTTCTTTTTAAGCAGCTGGACCAGATAATTATTCATCAGCAAGTGGAGCTTCTGGAAGGTATGGTGCAATCCTTGTCACCCTTTAACAGTACATGGGTGTCTCCAAAAGGCATCCAAGTCTTGCCCCCAGCTCTGTGAAGTCACTGTGAGCCCTCCTGCTGCCCTTGGGCCAGTTTTACACGGTGATAGTGTGGGGAAGGCTCACTGTATTGGCCTGTTCTGCAGCAAACCACTGAGGGGTGAGTAGTCTCTACAACAGTCCTAAATTCTCTCCCTCAGACACCTCCCTCTCAGTGTTATTAAAGCTTAACCATCTTTCCAATCCATGGAAAAATATATCTAACAATAATTAACACACTATGAGAAACAAAGCAAATAGAGAAAGGAAGGTCAGAAAACATAAAATGAACCAAAAGATTTTCTAATTACTTAGTTTCTCAGAATTTCAAAGCAATGAAGAAGTATTAAATACTGTAAAATTTTACTGCCAGTAAAATACTGTAAAATGTATTTTTCCCATTCAAAATGGTTTTGGCCTGATTCTTGAATGACCTGATGGGTGAAAGCTTTGTCACTGAAGTGGGGTAGTCTCAGGATGCTACTTTTCACAGATGATAAAGCCAGAAAAAGCACAACACAAAAACTCAGGCTCTGAATTCTCTGTTGCGATGCATACTTTAGTGTACAGCAAATCAAAGCCTGAATTAATTCCTTCAAAACGCAGACCTGGCACTATTATTTCCTTACACTTGTGTATTTTCTTTGTGTTGCTATTTCAAAACAATTTTTTAAACAATCTTTGTCATAGACTTCTAGAATAAATGGTCATATATATAATTATATATATATTCATAATATATTCTTATATATAAATATTATATCAATATATAAAATAATATTTAAATGATATTTAAAAGATTAGCCATACTTGGCACAGAGACCTCGAGCAAATATGAGATCAAAGACCACTTGGGACGCAGAGTTTACTTTGCAGTGGAAGAGAACGGCTGCTTTGACCGCAAGCTGTGCTCGCCCCTCAGGGCCTTCACCATGAGGATCGCGGATCCCGCGGGCCGCGAGGTGATCCGAGTCATCCGACCCCTGAGGTGCAACAGCTGCTGCTTCCCCTGCTTCCTGCAGGAGGTGAGGGAATCCCAAATGCCCCCTGTCCCAGCGTCTCGCTGTGCAGCTCCTCCAGGGTGGCGGCGAGGAATTCAGGAATTCACAAGAGAGGCCTTTGGGTAGACACAACTCTCGATGAACGAGTTCTGTTCCCAGTGTGCCTCCTCCCTTCCGTGGGACCTGGCTTTGCTGACATCCCACACAAAGCTGTGGTGTCTGGTGATGGCTCTCCAGCCAAGTGACACCCCAAAACACTGCTTGCAGTGACACAGGCAGAGGTCACCCACTGAACTCCAGGAGGGTGAAGGATGGAAACCCTGTGAAGGCCACTGGGCTCTGTGGGTGTGACTTGGAAGCAGAGCTCTGAGGAGGCTGAGCCTTCACTCCATGGATCTGCCTCTCCAGGGCCATGTATCTCTGGGAAATTGCTGAACATGGAAGTAAGCTGCTTGGAGTGAAAAATGTGGATCCCATAGAGCATCAGATCTTTCATCCATATTTTTTGACTCTCCTTTATTCAGACGTCTTTCTTGTGTTCTGAACATGTTTTACAGGTTAGCTCATCCACTTACCTTGGCCTTATCCTTGTCAGGATTTTTAAAGAAAAGGTCCTTTGGTAGTACAGCTACTTCAAAAAAGCTCATAGGATACTCATTGAATACAATACATTTTTTTCCCAGTTTATAGCTTTTATAAAGTCTTTTCTTATATGCAAGATGTTGGTTTCTGGTGCAGCTTTTGAGCTTCACATTGTCCACTACATTTAACAACACTGTTAGACAGTTCTGCAATATCCAGTTCCATGTTTGGTAAAATAATATGTTACTATATTCAGTAGATAAATATTTTGTCATTATATAAACAATATACTATCATGGAAAAATATATTAATATAAAATCAGCTAAAAATATTTGTTGTTGTTTTCTTTTATTTGCTAGTTAGAAGTTCAGTCCCCACCAGGTACAATAGCTGGGTATGTTGTGCAGAACTGGGACCCTTTTCTGCCAAAGTTTACTATACAGAATGAAAGTAAAGAAGATGTGCTAAAAATAATTGGCCCATATGCAACCTGTGGCTGTTTTGAAGATGTTGACTTTGAGGTATGTTTTGTACAAGTGTTAACGATTTAAAAGTTTTACCACTTTGAATAAATTTCTCGGATGAGAGGCAGAATGGGAGATAGTTGAAGAAACCCTGAACAGAGTTTTCTGATGTGAACAAAGTGCTTTAGTTATGAATCATAATGGAATTTTCAGGTTTATCAACTTATCAACTCATTAGCCAAATCAGAAGACTCCAGTGGGCGTTGTCTGAAATTACTGTTACTGTAAGAAACATGCAGTGGCTGCATAATTGAGAACATGCCTGTCCCCTGAGGGGACAGTGGTCCACAGCAGTGGGCTAGGAGAACATAAAAAACATGAAAGAGGAAAAAACCCCCACAACTCTGTGAAAGAAAGGCAAAACTGACATAAACTTTCAAGATTGCTTTCTCCCACTTTTCGTCTGCTCTAAAGATGCTGATGTTTCCAAACTTGAGACCCTTTCTTGCGTGCCACTCGTAAAGGGAAATTTGACACTAATAGAACATTGCAGCAATAAGAATAAAAGGAGAACCTGACAACTGTAGCATACTCTGCATGTCAGGACACAGTCATTAATTCTGTGGAGATGTCATCAGTGTGCACTTGATTTGTTTACATTTGTGTCTGTTCCTGTTCTTCCTTTATGCAGGTAAAAGCTCTCAATGAGATGACAACGATTGGCAAAATTTCCAAATATTGGTCTGGATTTGTCAACGACGTCTTTACCAACACTGCCAACTTTGGGATCCAGGTCCCTGTAGATCTTGACGTGAGGATCAAGGCAGTAATGATTGGTGCTTGTTTCCTCATTGTAAGTGTGCAAGGGGGAGAGGCACACCTATAGGGATGTGCAGACCAGGGCCAAAGGGGCCCTTGCTGCCAGCTGAGAACTACAAATGTGCAAGTGCATTGGAAAACCAAACCCAATACCTAAAAGATAAATTAACTAAAACATTTTAAATTTTTATGTCTGCTTTTTTTAAATGTTTTAAAATTTTTGTTTATTAAACTGTTTAAATAGTATTACACATGCAGTTCAATATTTTGTATGGCAGAATCAACTCTTAACATGTCAAACCTACCAAACTCCCCCAAACCCCTTATTGTGTTTGAACAAGTGTATGAACCAAACAAAAAAAACTTACGATGTTTCTAATGGTAATTTCAAACCCACTCAACAATTCTGTTGAGTGTTGTATGTAAGACCTTCAGGTCACATGAAAATTCCTACAAAAATTCTCTCATGAAGATAACCATAAGAACTGTATGAGAAGGAGAATAGTCAGTGCTAGGGGTAAAGATGAAGTTAAGATGCATGTTTTCTAGAATTAGAAATTTATATTTGCTGTGTAGCTCTTTTGCCAACATAATTGTGTTAACATGAAATGGTTTCAAAATCATCTGTGATACTTACATCAGAGACTAGAAACCAAAATTGTAATACTGTTTAAATTATTCACTGAGAAGTGTTTTGCTTTAAATTCCAACAACAATTCAGAAATTTTGCTTTTAGTAGGATAGAAATGACAGTTAAGATTTTTGGATTGTCCCCTCCAAAACTCCTGTTTCTCAGTGACACTGATGAAAAGTGACTGACTATTATAAATACTTTATGTAACAAAAGCCTACAAGTAAGACTTTTAATAGTAATTGTTGCATTTTTGTGCCTTCCATATCTAATTCACAGTTTGTTTATTTGTAGGACTTAATGTTCTTTGAAAACTCTTTGGACGGATTATAACAAGATGACAGAAACAATGAAATATGCAGAATGTGTTTCAGTAGGTAAAAATGAACATAAATTGATCTTCTTGCTTTGAAGGCTTATACATTTCTAATTCTTTTTCATTTTCTTCCAGAAATCACTTGAGCTTTGGACATGATTTTGAACTGCAAAAATCCTTGTTCCTTATAGGAAAAGACAGGGAGCTAATGATGATGTTTATTAAAATATGTCTCATGTAAATAATAATTTCCCACTTACATTTTATATGTGCTGGAGCTAAACACATACTTTTCACATAGAGCACTGTTGCTTTGGAACAGTGCTATTCTCTTCTTTCTCTTTTGATGTTCCTGCATGGGAAATCATGAAAGATTAGATGAAGGCTTGCAGCATCACTGATGAAAGTCTATGTTTAGAGAAGCCTTTGATGTTTTGCAAGTGCTGGTACCAGTTACTAACCACATGAGTGTGTGTTCTGGGGGTTTTGCTTTTTTATAATTTTAGAAGTAATTTTCTGATTTGTTATTTAATTAATAGTAGCAAACTGATTTGACAGTAACAAATATGAAGACATACCCGATGGGAAGTTCAAGATGTTATCTGTTTCAGTGAGTTGGAAGAAGGGAAGTTATGTTTGCTAGTAAATTAATTTTGTGACAAAGATTGTTTTAATGAGTGGCAGCCAGAAATTAGGCTTCCAGCACTAGACTTGGGAATGTAAGTTATATTCTGAAAATCTGGTCTTCCACTATTTCCACTGAAGGCAAGCCACAGATAAAGTTTGAGCGATGGTCCTCTGTGTGCTAGAGGCTCACAAATCACTTCCCTTTGTACTAGCCAGTGTTAAGGATCCTTGCTGCCAAGGCTTTCCTTAAAAGGTTTGTTCCTCTTTGTAATACCTGGTGGCTGATAATTTTTCATTCAGACTTGCCTGAGGCCATCCTAGAACAGAATTATTCTTTTCCTTTGGCAAGCTCAAGTATTTTCTGTGACTGTGCAGAAGGAGCTTTTTGCGCTTCAGCAGTTTCACATAGCTGTTCATTCCTGCAGCCACACCTCATTGAACTGTTCCCAAACATTTCCATCAGCTTTTGCCAATACAAACTTCCTCTGTAGGAATGATATATTTGCAAGACATAAACAGATTTTTTTGCTGTTGGCATTATTTGCTGTATGAACTTGCTTATGCCTCTCAAAAACTCCCTTCAAGAAGCAAACCAGTACCATAAAATACTGGTGCAAACCCAATTGCTCTCATAGTCACCAGTTGAGTTCCTAAGCATTTTACAAATCACATTTTACAAATCACTAGAAATACTGGATTTTTTTTTTTTTTTTAGTGTCAACCAGTAATTCAATTCTTGCAAACAACCAACACATCAACGGAAAGAGAGGAGATAATGAATAATTCATAAAAATGAAAAAGAGCTAAATTTATCAGGTGATTACTTCTCAACAAATATTTAGACTAATTTTAAATTAATGTTCATGGATATGAATTCAAACACAGTGAAGTCAGGAAGTTGCAACTAACGTTCCCATAGTGAAATTAACTCAGGAATGCTTATAGATTTAAACAGTATGTTTTAGATTATATACCACACTTAGGTATTTATACAGATTTACATATGTCTTGAAAATAATTGTGGTTAACAAGCTCTGACAATCATCATTATCTGTTAACCATTTCACTTCTGGCTCTCGTAGCAGTGCAATCAGGCTGCAGGAGTTGGGAGCTCACAGGGAAGCGCTGCTGCCACCTTTCCCTTTCCCAGGAGGAAGCGCCCTGTGAGCTTCGTGGGCAAGACGCTCCCTCGTGTGGAAATTCCGGAATTTGCAGAGGAGCACAGAATTTGCAGAGGAACACAGGATGCCTTTTGCTGTTCTCGCTTATCTCGCACTGGTGTCGTCACACTGGTGTTAAATGCAGCTCCTGCATGCCTGACTGTAGACGGAGAAAAAGAACCAGATTTTTTTTTTCCTCTTTAAATGCCTTTGCCATTTAGACAGAAGTCACTGCTATTGTAGCCCATAATTTTGGCTCTCCTGCACTGTTACTGAGCTGTGTGTGTCTGAGCACTCGACTGTATTCAGTGCCTTAAGACCCCCACCTATCTTCCACTTTTCCCCTGCAATTTCCAGTCTTCTTGTGGTCCTTAACAAGCCAAAGACGTCTCTAAGCAAATGTGTCCAACCTCATTGAAGTCAACACAAAACAAGGTTTTATTTACCCGCAGGGCTGAATTTGGCTATGAATGTCCATGTATACCTTGTAGGTAAGCAATATGTGCATATAATTTTCAATTAATTTCAACCAGATGATAACACTGGATTTCTTGCACTTAGTGACTTCGTTGCTGTTTTTTCTGTTAATACAGAGGTTTTTTGCAGTTAATGTGTATGTAGATGAATATGTTTGAATGCCTCTGCTTACACTCAGAGGCAGGTTCTGGGATATACAAGAACAGGCTCATCCTCTGGATAAAACAAGCAGTGGGGCTGGGATAGCTCTTGCTGCTTAGAACTCCCTCAGCAGCCTGCTTGACCTCTGTGCCACCCTTCAGCATCCTAGTAGAAATTCAGTGCCAATTCCAGTGCTTTTCCAGCTGGGAGGTCATTCATCTAAAGCACAGCTGCCACACAAGGGCAGGTATCCATCCTCTGCAGAGTTCATGGATTCTGCATGGTATTGCTAAAGAAGAGCTAATGTGTTCTAAGATCTTAATAACCTGCAGCTTTAACTAATTACTCTTTCTTATTAGTGGCAATGTGTTTGACATTATGGGAGCTACATATGCTGACCTTTCACAGTTCCCCCACGGGCTAGGGGTCGCTCCCAAAGGAGAATTCAGAATCTCCCAAAGGGTCACAAGTTTTTTCTAAAGCAAATTCATGTCTTGGATATCATCTAAAAAGAAACACGATTGCTCTAGAAAAGAACAGAAATTTTGCTTAATCCAGCTAAGCAAATATTTTTGATCAGTAGCCAAACTAAATCTGTGTAGTTCACACTCCTTGTGTTCAGTAGATGGCAGCAACAGCTCATTATGACAGTATTTAGCTTTTCACACATCATAAACTGTAGCCAGGATGCTGATTGAAGTTCAACATACCTTTAACTTCCAATTAAATTCTACTCTTAACTGAAGGAATTTATTTTCTCTGTCTGATATTAAACCTTTGCCGCACAATACTGGATTATCTTTATTGCCTGCAATTTACAGCTGAACTATTGATTATTCTACGAGATCTGGCCAGGGCATGGGCAGAACGCACTCTACCACAAAGTGAACTCTTCTGGTCAGTACCCAACCTAGTTTTTTGCACCTGGAGCATCTCTCCAGCTTCTGCAGGTGACCAGAGGAGAAGCCCCAGCCCCAGGACACTCCCCACCTTCTGCACAAACAGAAAGTGCCACGTGTAAAGGAGAGTGCTGTGTGGTGGTGTGGTGGTGGTGTGCCTAGAAAGGCAGAAGGCTGCTGTGGTAAAAGTTCATGTCGTGATGGTCTGTCACTGTGTGCTGGGGCAGAGGGGAGGAAATCCCCTGTAGTGCCACAAACCCAGGTGGCACCAGCACGTGGGGAGGAGCTGGTTTGCCCATGGGAAGATCAAACACTTCCTGTGAGAGAGTGAAGACACAGAGTCGCTGTAAGTTCCAGATTCTTTGGTTGTCTGATCATTTGGTGGATGTAAAAGTACTTCTCTTCATAGTCTTTGCTGGGTGTATTAAAAGAAAAATATTTTTGTGTCAGTTTGGTTATTTGTTGGATTAGACAAATCTGAAAATTATCCAAACCGCACGTTTTCTAATAGAGTTGTCTAAGTAGAACTGTTTGAAAAACAAAAAAGAGAAATTTCCTCCTTCTGACTCTCAGCTGTATTGGTTTCTTTTAAATTAGAATGGTATGTTCTGTGTTAGAATCATAAATGCTAGTTTAATTCAACTCAAGGTGAGTATTGAAGGAAAAATTACCTGGAACTCATTTCATCAGGACTCATTAACTTCATGTGCTTTTCCACTTTTAAGATACTCATTTGAAGGACTTGTTTTTCTCTGTTCAAGTCCCATTAGGTAAGTGCTCTATTTACATTTCTGATGTTTTGTATTAGAGAAACCCATACACAGCAACAACCAAATCACAAAACAACCTGTAAGCTTCTGTTACAGGCATTGCTCTGTAAGAAATACCTGTTTCTATCTAGAAATGGCCATGGGCATTTTCTCATTCTGCCCTCTCCCTTATCCCCCGCCAGATCACAGAATCACAGAATGGTTTGGATTGGAAGAAACCTTAAAGATCACTTAGTTCCACTCCCTGCCATGGGCAGGGACACTTATCACTAGACCACGTTGGCCAAGGCCCTAAAGGAAATATCATAGTGTATGTGTCAAGGTCCAGTGTTGCTTCAAAAGTCTTTTCTTGGTCACTTATGCATTGCTTGCAGAATTTTGGGTGTAGTTTGGACAAGGCTAATGACTGTATTAGTTTTCTATGCATGTGTCTTTTAAGCAGCTGTTATGATAATGCCCATTTATACCAACAAGGACTGAGAAAAGAAATGCAGCCTGGGATCAGAACAAGGATCACTACTAGAAATACCTTGCATGTTTCACACTTCTGTAGAATTCAAGAAAAAGTTTTGAGCTTTTTTTTTTTTAAAAAATTTCTTCTGGGCTCCCTGAAGAACCTAAAATATCCAAATACTGTTTTATTTAAAAAAGAAAAATCCTATTTACTTTGCAAATCCAGGGGAGATATTTTGGCTATTATGTATAGGATAGTTTATAAGTAAAAAAAGATTAAAAAGAAATAATTTGTTAATAATTAATAATCCAGAGGACTTTCTGTGACAAGCTGAGAGAGTTGGGGTTATTTAATCTGCAGAAGAGAAGGGCCCAGAGAGCTCTTACAGTACCTTTCAGTACCTAAAAGTTCAGTACATGAAAGCTGGAGGGGGACTTTTGACAAGGCCATGTAGTGACAAGATAAGGCAGGGTGGTTTTAAACTGAAAAAGAGCAGGTTTACATTAGATACAAGGAAGAAATTCTTTATTGTGAGGGTGGAAAGGCCCTGGCACTTGCCCAGTGAAGCTGTGGCTGCCCCATCCCTGGAAGTGTCCAAGGCCAGGCTGGATGGAGTTCTGAGCAACCTGGGATAGTGGAAGGTGTCCCTGCCCATGGCAGGGGATTGGAACAAGATGAACTTAAAGTCCATTCCAAAGCAAATCATTGCAGAATTTGTTTATTTAATCTTCTCTCTTATCCCTAGTTCCAAGTAATTGTAGATTAAGGCTCAGAACACCTGGGTAAAGATGCACAAAGGGTGCATTCTTTAGCCTTTGGCATTGCCCAGGACTGGGTCAGAAACACTGCACTTGGGACCCTTGACAATAAGATAGTTCACAAATGTTATGGTTTGAAATTCAAAGGACTTAAAAAGTATTAGTATTTAAACCAAGAACTGTGTAGACTTGAAACCCCTTAGAGTTTGGAACAGTTTTAAATATTTGATTCTGAAATGTTTTCACTTAAGTAAGTCTACCCTATGAGAGCAGCATCACTTCAATGCTCTGAAAATGCAACAGCTGAGATAAAAACAAGTTTAGCAGAAGCCAGGAAAAATTGGTTATTACTTAAACGAACAATTTGGTAAATAAATTAATTAAATGGTTCCCTGTCCAGAAGAGTTTTATTTCTGGTTTTATCACTTTCAAACTCTCAAGGGTCTGATACAAAATGAAATCAGAACTTGCAGAAGAGTGAAATTCCACCAAGAATTATAGGTGTACAGTGTATTTCATCCTCCTTGGATGGATATTACAGTGGATATATGGATATATACAGTGGATATTGCCCTAACAAAGTCAGTGCAGTCCCACAGTTTGGTCACTTCCCTTTCCTAATTGAGCCTAATAGAAGAGCAAAGAGATTTTTTTTTCCTTTTGCTGATCTGCAAGATGGGTCATTAAATGTCTTTTGTCTATTGTGGATGTTCATACAGTATTCATCATTGTGATACCAACCAGTGCTTGCACTGTTACAAACACTGTGTGTGGTGGTTCTGTCCTTGCTGCTGACGAAAAAGGTTGAATGGGTGCATTTTCTCTGTGTCTTGCTCAATAACTGCAAACAGTGAGTGAAGAGATAATGTGAAAGTTTCAGGGCAATAAAATAAGGACAAGAGACACTTAATCTGTGCAGGACTGTAGAGTGAAGCCCTTGTGCAAACAGGCAGGTGTGTCTTTGGCAAATACTTTGTTCAATAAGGGCACAGAAACACCAAATGATATGCCAAGATCATCTGTGCCAGCAGGCGTGGCACCTAAATAAAACACATGCCTGTGATACCCAAAAACTTCTGTAAGGTGAAACTGTTTGCGTTTACCTGCAGTGACTGGAACCAGATTGGAACCAGTTCATGATTTGTGTTTTATCAACAGATGAGCTTACTCCTCCAATAAGTTTAAGCTTTGGACTTCCATACAACCTGCTGTTGTCATAAAGAGCTGTGATTTTATGGCTGGGGCATAAAAAAGATACGTGCATGCCCAACTAACACGCTCATTTGAAACAGTCCCATAAAATGGTTTATCTCAACTCTTGTGGTATTCTGCAGTTCTCTCCTGCCAGTACTGTGTTTGAGTGGTTTCACTGAACATCAGGTTTTAGTTGAACTGTCACCACCCTGGGTAAGACCCTTGGCCCTGTCAAAAGGAAAGGGTGCATGATTGTGGAGCTTGGGAAGAGGAGAAGTCTGATGGAAACAAATCCCTGCAAAATCAGGGTAACATTAGCTAAGGAAAGATTATGGGGAGCTAAGGAAAAATTATCAGGGGGTAGAGGAGGACACAAGGAAAATAAGATATTTCTAAGAGTAAATGAACGTTTTCAATCAGAAGTGAAGTCTAATACGGTCTTTACAAATACATTCTCAGTGGAAAAGAATGATGGATCTTTGCTAAAAATAAGCTTGATGATCCTGCTTGGTGAAGTCATAATTCTTTTAATCCATTGCTGATGTGTTCAAGCTGGAATGTTTTTTATGTTGTACTGTAGGAATATAACTGATAAGAGATGATTAAGAGAGAAAAAATGTTTAAGAAAATCTGCAGAGATGCAAAATGCCTCATGCAGCATTGATGTACTGAGCACCATATATATTTGTTACTACAAATATGTGTTAGCTTTCTTAGTGAATCTTTTTAATCTAAAACCATTATAATGAACTGAAATAGAAGCCATTCCTGAAGCAGGTATATTACTGCAGATGTAGTAAAAAAACCCAATTTTAAAAAATCTCAGATTCCTCTCTTTTCCTATGAAAGTAAATTTTGTAAAAGCTTTGTACATATTTGTTGATGTAGTGGGGTTTAGAGTTCCAGCAACTCAGTGAAGCATTAAAACCACAGGGTTTCATTGAAAGCCTGATAAAACAAATATTAGGGTTTGGATCAGGTCATAAGGCCTTCTGTCAGATGAGTCCAGTGCAATTGTAGACACCTCTAACACCAAGTATTTTATTAGTTCAGAGGGAATAACTAGAAATGGTGTAAAACATTCATTGTAAAGCCATAGAGAAAGCTGATTAATGCTAATATAGATCTAATTGGGCAGAAATCACATGCTCTGAAATTCTGGGAAAGATCACTGAAACAGAACCATATAGAACAATTGTAAATACCAGTGTGAAAAAGACTTTTACTTCAATTTTGAAAACCTTAGGAACATATTGGTGCCAGAAACTCGCAGAGCCTGCCTGCACAGACTTTGTAGGCCACCTTATCCCATCCAGCTTGCAGAAGCTGCAAGTGCAGGGTGTTGGAGCTCTCAGAGTCAGGGGAACGTGGGTCACAAGCCTGGTCCTGCAGCAGAGCAGGAGCACCTGGGCAGGGCTGGCTCGTGGTGTGTGGCACGGAGTCCCCTGGAGCACACAGCAAACCTGTCACAGCTGGAAGGGAAGCTGCAGCCTAGCCAGGAGTACCCTCCCCTCAGCACAGGCAGCATGGATGCATCCTGCTGCTGCCTTGCCAGCAGAGACATGGTTAAGGGGAGAGGAGAAGAGAGGAGAGGGCATCTGTAACAACCCGATCAGTAACAACCAGCAGCTCATTACACTGAAAAATTGAATCAGAGATTGCATGGCAAATACAATTTATAATACTGCATGATACAGCAACCAGGGAGAAAAACATTCTGGGCTGGGAGAAACAAATCTGGCAAACTTGATTTAGGAAATAATAGGACTAAATGTGAAGCTCCTGAAATCTGTGCTCAGGATTTCTGGGAAATGGCTCTGGCCTGAGCGTGAGGCCCACTGCTTTGATGAGCAATTTCTTCATGTGTGATTATTCCACATCCCAGGTAATCAGTGTGAGGAAAGAGTTTACAGTACCTGACATTGGTGACTAAGTCTTAATAGTGAACAGGATTTATATTGGATGTAAATATTTTCCATTTTCCTTTTTCTATGTTTTCTCCTCTCCAGCTTCCAACCCTCCCAAAATCCCCCAGCTGTCTGTGTAAGAAGCAGTGCCTGTGCCAGGCTTCCTCAATTTTCATTCTTAATTGAGCTGTAAATTCACCTCATAAACTCTTACAGATCTAGTGGTCCTACATTTACAACTTTTTAATTATCTTCTTAATTAACAGAAGCCTCGAGGTCCCAGTACATTTTTATCAGATGAGTCTGTTATGAAACACATTAACTTGGACTTCACTGGTTTTAATAACATCCTCCCCTCAGCCTGATTCTGTGTGTCAGCATTGCTCTGTTTGTCCTCATGTTGATAAAAGTGCCAGTGTATATCACAGCACAATCAAGCCCAGCTTCTCCTTTATCAGCAGCTCCCAAACAAGCCAAGAGTGCCTAATCGAGAGTGTAAGGTTAAAAGGCATTATTTTTTCCTAATGCTGAATTCAAATGCAGTCCTGGTGTCCAAAAGATTAAGATGCTATAAATGAAAGCAGGTGTGGGGTGGGTGCTGCATTGCATTCTCTGCTGTGCTCAGAGAGGTGTGACTGGTGAGCAGGGGCTCCAGGCTGGGCAAAGGGAGCACAGGGGACTCCTGCCCTGAGACAGAGGCACTCTGTGCACCATGGCAAAGGGCTGCTGCTTATGGGCTTCCTTGATTTAGGTGCATTTTCAAAGGGGAATGTCAGCTCAAGCCCCCTGGTGTCCTGGCACAAGTGCTTTACACGATTCCAGTTCCACAGTAGTGCAGCAAGGTTGGCTCTAGAGCAGTCTGGCTGGTGAATCCCACCCACACATGGTGTGTGCTAGTGAGAAAAGGCATTGAGGGGAGGGAGGGAGAGTTCAAGGACCACTAACACATCACTGCTGCTGTATGATTCAGTGTTGCCTGCAGCAGTGCTTAAATAAAAGAACTTGGCTTTGCAAAAACCTTCAAACCCCTCTTTCTCCCCCCCAAAACACAGACAGAGATAACTGAGCCAGCTTTGGGAGTTCAGAGTGCCAGCTTTGACATACAGAGCTGGATGTCTGCCCAGGATGGGGTTCTCCTGACTTGATTTTTTGGTGTATTTCATTAATTAGGCTGGTATTATTTACTCGTTCCAGGAAGAAAATCATGCCTAGGAAAATGTTCCTTCTAAGTATCTATTTGCAGTAGCAATATCCCTTTAGCAGAAAACAGGATTTACACAAGCTGCATTTTAAACTGTTGGTACCACAGTTAATCCTAACTGCTGTAAACTGTAATGGCCTATTTCTTTATGTTGAGTTGTTCTTTTCCTCCCAATATCCCATTTTCTGACTGCAAAGAAGCTTATGCCGGTTCATCCGCAGTGCTGACATTCAAAACCCGGCATGACTGGCAGCAGTAAAACTTTATTTAGCTTCTTTCTCAGTCTGAGAAAGAAATTGCTGTGCCACAAAAAACATTTAGTAGCAAACCCAAATGTGTGGTATTGCTTCCATTGTTGTTGAGTTGTAGTTTTCCCCTTGTATCTTGAGGAAGGACTGATGGTGATGGCTGACAGCTCTCTGCGGGAATTGCTTTTCCTCTGTGAGTGATTATTAAGATTGTTAGTGACAGCCCAGGGGGACATGTTGCTCCTCAGGATACATAAAAATATAAGGGATGCTATTTTATGTGGTTTGGAACTCATAACTGTCCACTGATGTTATCTGGAGGCTGAATTAGCTAAGACATTACAACACTAAACCCATTTTCACCCAGTTTCCCTCTCCAAGGAAAACCTAACCCTCATTTGTTAGACTGCAGGCTTGATGACTGACTTGACATTGTTAAATTAAATCAAATATGTGAACAGGCCTGTTTACAATTTCACAATTACAAATCTTTAATACAGAAATTATGTGTTAGCTGCTTCTTCTAGCTTCGTGAATACATATTTTATTAAATCACTGAAGGCCTAACTACCAAAACAAAAGGAGAGCTACACTGAAATTCAGGGGATGTCAGATGCCTGTCAAATGTTAGCAGGATGGAATCCATTTACCCAGGTCCACATCACAGAAATACTAATAGTAATACTAAGAATAGCAATTTATCTGCTTTTTAAAATGCTTGGATTTAAACTGCCTTTTACTGTGGGTACATCATGTCTGTCACACTGGTGGTGGGCTCATGCTAGACTCATCATGCTGTACTAAAATGTGGATTTCACCTATTGGAACATTACATTATTTGCCTACCGCTTGCAAAACCACTACTAGTTTGGATATAACATGTAGTATAGATGGAAAAAAGGAAAATAACTTACTGATTCTGGAGAAGATTCCTTAAATGTGAATAGTTAGGTTGGAGGCAGTCTTTTAAAATCTAAACTTTCCAAGCAAGTTCTAAATATTGTGAAAAATGTACCAGGTCATGATCACTTTGTCATCAAAAGTCGAGAATAAAACTGATGCTGTAATTGCAGTATCAGAAAGTGGAATCACTTTTATTTTCAGCACAGAGCACAAGGGGGATCTCTCTGCCTAACCCCCACACTGCAGCTAGAGAACTGATGATTTTAAATGTGTGTAATTAATTCAGACTCATTAAATTTCCCCAAATTCATACATAGATGTTGAACGTTCCCGCCAATTCTTCTGTGTATTGCAACCACCTTCCAGCAGCATTGCTGGGGCCCACAGTTTTAAGGTTAAGATAACCACTTGCACACATGAATACAGGCCTAAGCACTGTGAGCTAAAGATAAAGGAATTCACAAGACTTAAATATTATTTCTTACAATTAAAGGTTTTCTTAAAATGTGCACAAGTGAAGGATGGCAAACAGCAGAAAAAAAACTGTACCCTGTGGCTGGGGCTCCAGCCAGTGCAGCTCAGGAGCTTTCATGGCCTGCCACTGAGAGGAATCTTCTTTTTCTTTGTTCCCTCTTTCTTTTCTCTCTATTCCTTCTTTTTCTTCTGTTACTTCTTTTAATTTATTTCCTGGTAGCTCCCTTAAGTTTCAGCCTCAAACCTCACATCCTATGTCTTTTCTATAAAGACAACAACTACTCTCAGCTTATCTTTCATCTCCCTTGTCTGCTTGCTGTTCAGGTTTGCTTTCCAGATCACAAACCCTGGAGAAGGGAGTTTTCTGTTTGTGTCCACAGGCATGGGAGGCAAACCCCCTAATAACCACTTTTATTTCCTTTAGCAGTGCCAACAATGCCATGCCTGAGGTTGAATGCAGTTAAACAGAGCTGCCCAAAGGCTGTGTCCCCTCACACAGATGTCCTGCCTGAGCACTGAGAGAAAAGGAGCTGGTTAGGGGATGTTAGCAAGAACGATGAGAGCTGCTTTCATCAGCTCGACTCCAGGTCACTGGAGACCTCTGCATGAGAAGCAGCTGGAGGAACTGGTCCCACTTCTGGTGTTGGGCACCACAGGATCAGATGAGCAGCCAACATCAGGATCATCAGAACTTAAAGCAGTAGAAATTAGCGTTGTGAATATCCAGACCATAAGCAACACAGAAATCTTAGAAATCGGGATCAAGGATCTACAAAGAATGTTTCTTTTCAGGTAAACATGCTTAAACCTAAAAGACTAATTTACTAGGTGCCTGCTCATTTTCTTATTTCTCTTGAAACCATTCCAACTTATTTTCTTAATGTTTAGGCATTCCCCTGCTGATTAAATCTGCTCACTGGACAAAATAAAAAGGTACTGACCATTTCAACCCCCTGATCTAACAGAAAAGCACTGACTGTCAGCTACATCAATAGCTAGATAAGAAAACAACTGGTACATTTTTTGATATGGAAAAGACTGATAAATTACTTTGTGTTTTGTGATTCGTGGCATCTTTTTTTCTGCCACTGCAGGTGAATTGGGTTTTTTCCTACTTAGAGACATGTGAAAGGAAGAGATATGTTGCTGTCTTTGCTCTCTCTGATAGGACAATATTCTCATCTAAGAAATAATGTTCATCTCTATGTCAAAAAGTCATGTTTGCTTGGCAATACAATTTGAATTTCAGTGTATAAGTCTGAACCAAGCTAAATATAACTATGCTATATTCCTGTAAATAAGAAGGGTAGTATCAAAAGCTACCATGTATTTCCAATTTCCCAACCATGTCAAAATAATTCTATACCTATTTCTTAAGAGATGTTTAAAACCTATTTCTTGGTGTCTGCTGTTAATCCTCTTAGTGGACTCAGTGCAGATGTGTGGGAAAATGCTAGTCAGCTTTAGATTAGATTCTTCTGTACCTGAGGAAACAAGCAAAATAAAATCCCCAAATCCCTGTCAAATCTGGCTTTTAGGTGAAATCCAGTGCTAGGCTAGAATAATAGTTTGGGGTGGGTTTTTTTTTTGTTTGGTTTTGTTTATGGAAAGTTCAATATTGAAATGGAGACCTTATTTTGGGAGGTAGAAGACAAAGACTACAGAGTATGTACAAAGTGACCTGCACTTATTGGATCCCCAGTCTTGGGTTCCATGCATGCACCAATTACTGTGATCAGATTTGTGTGGTTTACATGAAATAGAGTTTCCTTTGAAGAAACTTTCCTTTGGCATTTGTAGGCACCAGCAGCTCCAATCTGACATACATGAATGTGCAAAAAGGAAGAGCAATTAGGGCGTGAGCCAGCTTACTCCAAGTCCTTTGTTTCCCAAACAATTCAGTATTGTACGTTCTTGTTCCTGTAACAAGTCCATATAAATTCATTTTTCCCCTCTGAGGTCCTGCCTTATAAGCAAGGTAAAATTGTTCAAATGCATTTGTTCTCCTTTCAGGGTGGACACAGGACTTGGCGTTATCACCTGTATGTCCTCTGACTAAGAGGCAGAAATTAAGTTATTTAATAATTAACTTTAAAAGGACTGAATGGGCATTGTTGCTGATGGAAATGGAAGCAGTAAACGTCACGAACAGCGAAGCTGTGGCAATAGCGGCGTTTCCCGGCAGGGCTGGCCGCAGTTTCCTGCCCGTCCCTGGCTCCCCGCCCCGCAGCGCCGGGAGTGCCCGAGCGGCGCAGGACGGGCACGGGCACGGCGGGACACGGCGACACCGCAGCGTCCGTACCCAGCGCCATTCCTGACAGGTATCCCGCGGCTTTCCCCACAGGGATGCGTCGTGACCAGCAGGGCTGTGACCCGAGCAGGAGAAGCCCCGCGTTTGTCCGGCTGGGCAGTGCGGGTGAAGTTGGGATGTGTCCCTTGAGAGGAGGAATTCGCTGGCCGAGGCTGCGCTCAGGGAGGTGCTGCTGCTGCCCGGGCGGTCCCGGAGAGCCCCTCGGGGGAGGCAGCAGCAGGTTGGGGCCGGAGCCGCCGTCCTGTGCCCGGCGGGGGCGAGCGGAGTGCGCGGGGATGTGCCCGAGGCTGATCCGCGTGGTGCATCCAGGATGGTGACCTGGCTGTGCCTCCCGGGTGCTGCCACTCCCCGGCCTCAGAGAAAAGTCAGCGGAAGGGGAGAGAGTGCCCTAACAACAACAACAACAAAAAAATTCCTTCTCTGAATTATATTTTGTTAACGTTGGGCAAAAATAACTCATTTAATTAGACCAACTAGGTGATTTTTAAGCATACTGTTTCTCCAGCGGTCAGGGTTCAGATCCAGGGGCTGAACAGTCTTATATAATGCAACGCCCCCCCCCCCCCCCCAAAAAAAAAGAAACAAAAGCCACGGAAGGTGAACTAATGCATGCCTCCTGGCAGTTTGGCTTCCTGTTTTTTGAATATTACAACTTCTTGGAAATCTTGGAAAGGGTCTGGCTTGTTATTTATAAGGAACTAAGCATGTTTGTGCTTGGAAGCTTACATTAACATGCTCTTTGCAACATTTTAGTGAGCTAGATAAGAAATGAAACTACTTGTCATGCCAGTATTCTGTTTTTCTGATAAAGAGCAGAAGCCCTATAGTTAACATAATTATGACGTGTGAATTACTTGCAGCATATCTAGTGGCATGCATCAGGCTAAGGGACATGTAGCTGTGTTATGTGGTTCTGAAAATGAGAAAGTGACCAAAAAGAAACACAGTTTTTCATAAAAAAGAATCTAGGGATGCTACGAAGGCTGAGCTTTGTAAAACCTTTATTGCTTTCTACTATAGAGCATATCAACCTTTTCTAAGTCCTAGATTGTACAGTGGCTTGTGTGTGTGGTTGTAGGGACAATGAAAGATTCTGGATGACTACAAAGCCTTTCTTTTAAATAAATCATGTGATTCTGTCTCTACTCTCCCTTTACCAAAGGATATGGTTATAATTCTCAGTATTTCACTGAAGTTCATGTGGCTGGAACATCTCACAGTATAAACAGATCTTTTGCTAGTTTTACCCTTCTATAATTTGTGATATTCCTGCATTCATACAGTGACTGCATTCCAATCTACCCTATGACCAGAACCCAATTAAAGTATGTGTAACAGGACAGTAGCTTTGTTAGTAAAGATGAGTTAGTAAAGTAGAAGAAAAAGTATATTAAAAAGGAATGTTTTAAGAGCAACTGAATCTGCATGGCATTCCAGAAGCATTAGACATCGCCCTGGGAGATCTGCTTTTACTCGGGGAGTGAGAACCAGGAAAGAATTGCTTTCCGTTTCATTTCCCAGCTTTGAACACCCGTCCTCATAGAAACGAAATAGTTAGAGGATTCATAACAGACAAATTATATTCATGGTTTAGCTTGGACTGGATTATTTCTAGAGAACAACTATATTTTTTTTTTTAATTTTAAAGCTTTCAATCCTATTAAAAGTGAGGGCCTGAACCATTCTTTTTTACACTTACATGTTTGGACTTCCTGACTGCTTTGGATCTGTCTGTAATAGCAGTTGCTGCTGTTGTCTTGCTTCACTCACTACCCCAGAGAAAGAAATAACTCTCAAGGTTGAAGCTGGTATCAGTAAGTGGGCTTTTTTTGGTGTTTTGGTTTTGTTTTTTTTTTTTTTTTTTTTTGTTTGGTTGGGTTTTTTTTTTTTTTGGTTTTTTTTGGTTTTTTGGTTGGTTGGTTGGTTTTTTTGTTTTGTTTTGTTTTGTTTTTTTTCTGTGGGCTGTGATGTTTGGTTGGTTTTTGTTTGTTTTTGTTTTTTTTTTTTATTCCTCTTGGCAGCCACGCCTTGTTATCCTGTGAAGGCAAATACTGGATATGTGATATTTGGTGGTACCAGTAGAGAAATGGAATAGCTTAAAGAACTGAGTAGGAGGTAGCAAGGCTGCTCCAGGGTTTACCTGAGCAGGTTTTGTGGTCAGCATCAATACACTGAGCCAGCTGCCCTTAAACTGCTGCAGTAAATTGTTCATATGAATTACAGGATGTTTCTGAATGGCTGCACAGTGGAGTCTTGCACTTCCCAATGCATTTCTGAGTTGAGGATGATTTCAGGATGCTCAAAGCATGACTGTAGGCATAGAAATCTCAGAATTAAGTAGTAATTGAGACGTAGCCTAGAAGGAAGCTGAGATACTTATTTTTGCTTGTATTTGTAATTTCGCTTTCCCAGCCAGTTTAGAGAAGCAAGTATCTTTTATCAATAATAGAGAGCTCTGAATAGCTCTTGTGTGAAATTATATATTTAAAAAATCACGAGACAAAAATGTTCTTTTGCAGAGCAACTACAAGCAGATCTACGACAATGCAAGGTGAGTAAAATACAACCAAAATGTCAACTTTTGCTAACATCAAAGACAACAGATTCAAGCAATATTAGCTTAGCTATTAGCTTACCTTCTAATGATATGAAATATGTATGAATGTTTTAACCTGAAATTATTTACATTTTAAAATTGAATATTTTACAAAATGTAGAGCTTATATTTTCAGATCTTGAGTTCTGAAGTTAAGTAAAAATAATAAATAATTTAGTAATCTTGAAATTCAAGTTATTTCTGCTTACAAACTGAAGCTGGTAAATGTTTTTAAATCCATAACCCTCACCATCTGCTGGTGAGGCATTAGTATAGTCTGAACTTGAAGAAGTTGGGAGAAAAGATTTTACACAGAGGGGAATGATTCACTGCCATGTTCTGTACTGGAAGGCAGCCTGTCACTTCCTGGCAATGCTTTGAATTCAAGCCTCTTTCTAAATATCAGTGAATAAAGGCATCTTTACTCCAGGCAGAGTGAACTGACCCTGCTTGAGCAGGGCTTGGACTGGATGATCTCAGAAGGTCCCTCCCAGGCTAAACCATTCTGTGACATCTTTATGGCATCCTGTGTTTTTTCTGTGCTTTGAGGACCAGAACTCCATGAAGATTTATTGATACATGCATTGTTCATAAGTATGATTTTGAGGTATATTTTTGCTATACAGAAAGCAGCTGCCTGGATTTTTTTCTGTGTGTACTCTGGAAAAGGAGTCAGTGCTGGGGATCTTTCACTCAGGGCAGGAGGAAATGATCCATACTCAGAGCATATTTTCCATTCTTCCAGGACCTCAACCTGTCACAGCACCTGTAGTGCCCTATGGCTCCCCTCAGCAGGTCCCTGGGACTTACCAAGGTGGGTGGCTTGGTTACAGATCTGTGAGACCATTAGGAAATAAGCATGGGGAATACGGGGTTGTAAAAGTGTGATCATCTCCAATTAATTTTATTAAGTTTCTTTTAATTTCTGTTTTGCTGAAAAGTAATTTCTTTCCTTTGTGGTTCTACATGTTAGTATGTGCTGAGCAATACCAATAGTGGTAGGAGTTAAAAATGTCAGGTGTTCCTCAGTGGTCATTGTGGGGAGTTTGCTAGGGAGGTTTTCTGGATGTTACTGATTGGAATTAATGTGCAGCAGATTCCTACTGATAATCAGATATTTTAATTATCATGTTACTTCAGTATTTCACTTTGTTTTTCTCTAGAAATAGAGAAGTGAAGAAAGAATTGTTTTCCTCTTGCAGTTCTGCATGTATTCACTTCCTGTTCCATACTCTGTTGCTGTATTTTGCAGGTGGTTATACCTTACACTTTCCCTCACTTGCTCTCTCCTCTTCTGTCTTATTTTCTGCTCCACTTCAAAATGCAGCACTCCTGAACATCTTCTCTCATTCTGGCAATGATTTATTTCTGAAGAACCAAATCACAGTAAATATCTAACAGTCAGGCTCAGAGCATAAGTCAGAGGTAAAAAGCAAAATGTTTGGCCTAAGTTACCGTGCTGTTTATAAGTTAAAGCTTGTGCATCCTGGGACAAGGCACTCTGAGGTCTGTAAGCACACTTGGCTTTAGCAGAGAACAAGCACTCACTGCTTGTGCCATGGAGGTGCAGGAGCATTGTTATTTTGAGTAATTGTATGTGCACACGCTTGCCCACAGCAAGTGTGAGTAGCAGTGAGTAGATGGTGTGCAAAGCCTGTGTTCAGACATAAAAGTGATTTTTAATTCCCAAAGGTAGGATTCTTCTCTGGGGTGGGTGATGTGGCCACCTGTGAGTTTTAAGCCACTGCTGTACTGGCCTGCTTGTGGCCACAGCCTGATCTTTCACATGCACTGGTCCATGTGTTGGAATGTAATGTGAAATTTGGTGCTGAGCAGGCATGGGCTGAAGGTCTACGAGTCATCTGGTTTGAAAACTGTAGATGAGCTTTGCTAAAAGGACATTTGCTTTCACAAAAGTAGAAGGTGTACTGCCAGGAAAACTTTGTCTTAAAACTCCTCATTTGCTCAACTAACAGTGTGTAAATGCCAATGCTTTTAATGTAATTTAAAGTATTCTTTCTTCTCTAATTAGAAATAACCTTCATTTATTTATTTCTGTTTCTTGAATTGACTGTCTCAATGTGAATGAAATTTCTTCTGTATTCAAGAATGATGCATTTTTTAAATTTATTTGGTTTGGTTTTGTGTGAGGCATCAGAACCTCCCACGACAGTGTAACTCCCTTCATGAGACTTATTGTATTCATAACTGAAATATATAAGGTATAAGGATCTCCATACTTTCAAATAGTGAAAAAATTACTCTTTTGAAGATGGACAGGGCAATTCCTTTCTAACATTTAACTTTCATAACTGTATCTCTCCTACCATGCCAAATGTCACCGGTGCAGGGAACTATGGATTCCAGGCACAGCCCATGGGATTCCCTGGTGGATTTGTCGTTCCACCTGTCCAGAGCCAGCCCACCATGGACGGGACAATCTGGATGCCTATCCCTCCTTCTATTCCCAACTGCCCTCCTGGACTGGAGTACCTCACACAGGTACCTGCACCCTTCCTCCTTCCCCAGAGATGAGGGATTCTGCTCTGGGAAGCAGCCTGCATCCATGAAACAGCTAAATAAAGCATCTGGCTGTGTTGCAGCTGCATGGGTTGCTGCTTGTGGGCTGCTAAGTGAAGCCTTTTGTAATGTCTGAATGCAGAGATACCTGTTAGAGATGAAGCACTTGGGGGTACCTTGGGGTCCATGGGGTACCTTCCTGCCAAGTAGGGTGCTAAAGGGTGAGGGACACAGGGCTGTCACACATCCTTCCCATTTCTGAAGTTACTGTTTGGGAGATGTAATGTCCTTCAGAAAGGTGTATAGAATAAATACTTATCATATGGGCAACTCTAGCATGTTAGAAGCACTTAATTTTTTATACGATGCTTTCTTCACACCTTTTAATATTGTTAGTAGAGCTGCCAGTCAGACTTCACAGCACAGAGGATGCTAATAGCAAAATAAGAATTGTTTCCATGTTACTGAATGTGTCTTTGTACTGTAAAATACAGTTCATCTCAGCACTGGAAAGATTAATACTGATGTATTGTTGCAAGTTTTGCAAAGTGCTAAAAAAAAAAAAGGCAAAAAAAAAAAGGCAAAAAAAAAAGCACTGGTGAGGAGAGGCTGATTTTCCCCTGAATTTTCCTTAGAGCTGAGCAATAGCTGAGCTTCTACTCTAAAATACCCCCATTTCCTGCTTTTGTCTGTATGCAGTCTCTGGGACATGATGTCAGAGCTCTGTCAGGCTCTGAGTCCCGAAAGGAGCCCAGGTGTGTGAGCCCTGTGTGCTTGTAACCAGACCAGTTTGGGTTCAGCTCCAGTGCTCTGGAACACTCTTCTGCTAAACTGGCAGAGGGCAGGGCAAGGAGGCGAGTGAGCTATTTCCAGAGCTGAACTGGGACATAATCTGCCATACATTTTTATTCTAAAATGAAACAACAGCGGTTCTTAAAACTACAGTTTTTTCTTAGTTGCAACTTGTTAACTGTTTATTCTGTTTAATTTTTCAACCATGGGCAGATTGACCAGATATTAATTCATCAGCAACTTGAACTTCTTGAGAGTAAGTACAAAGTATTTAAATCTAATAATCCCAAGAACAGTGAAGTTTAGTCTTTCTTTGACACTGTCTTTTTAAGGTGGCTAGCACCTTTGTCTTCCTTGTATTACCTGTCTCAATTTCTGCAGAAATCCTGAAGAAGTGAGGAGAGGAAGGAGAAAATAGGATGGAAGAAGATTTTCAGCAGGTTCTATATCTCAAAGGATACACAGCAATGAAACTGATTAATCTTGGTTATAGATGCTATAGTTGATATATAGCTAGTTATAGATGAAGGCACACATTTACAATGTTACTTGTAAACAATGATTTCTACTCTTCTCTCTTCCTTACTTAAAAATCTTGTTTTCTGTCCTGTCATATCCTACCTAATTCCATGGACTGGCATGTGGCTTTGACCCCTTTTTCAGGCAATTCTGCTATTTTAGCAAACTGAATGGCTTTCCTTCTGCTCCCTCATTCTGTGCTTTAAGAATATCCAAGTTGTAATATCTATGTCTTTCAAGTAGAAGGAATAAAATAGACCATACATCCCAGCTAACCCCTAACATTGCTGCTGCATTTTTCTTTCCAGTTCTTCCTAAAACTTATAAGAGTGCTCTCATTTATTATAGAAATTAATTAAAATTTCTGTTCCGGCTCTTGTTGCTTTTGATGTGTGCTGCTGTAAATCTTGACTGTGAGAGGGCTTTTTGTGGCTTTCTTATTCTGAATGTATTTGTGCCCTTTTCTGGCTTCACCCCCAAATTCACACCTCTCTTTAACTCTTATCCATTTGATTCTCCCCTGAGAACCTTCCCTCCTGTGTTATTGGTAGTGGTGGTGCTTCTTCAGGCAGCAGGTGCCTGTGGCTGGGGCGGAACACTGGAGACAGATGGGAATCTCAGTTTCTTTCCACATGTCCTTGCTCATGGTGGCTTCTTCCCTCTGAACTTCTCCATCAGGCTTCGCTGCTTGAGGATCCTTTCCTACAATTTCCCTTAGCCAGGAGCTGCCTCTGACAGCCTTTGAGCAAGGCTTCCCTCCCCAAAGAGCAGCTGCAGAGTGAGCAGGGAGTGTCTGACCAGACACTCCTAGGAATTTAGCAGTTTTTTTCCCATTTTTCAGTTGTGACTGGCTTTGAAGAAAACAACAAGTATGAACTCAAGAATGCACTGGGACAAAGGGTGTACTTTGCAGCAGAGGACACTGACTGCCTGACCAGGAATTGCTGTGGGCCAGCACGGCCCTTCACCATCCACATTATTGACAACCTGGGCCGCGAGGTGATAACGCTGCAGAGACCTCTGCGATGCTCCTTGTGCTGCTGCCCCTGCTGCTTGCAGGAGGTGAGTCCTGCCTCTCACTGCCTCCCTCTCTGGGACAGGCACCTCCTCTGCAGCTTGAAGGTGGGGTTGTCTTGAATCAGGAGGTGATGTGAAATGAGTCAGGGTTTGCCAGTAAGGTGTGGGAAGAGGGATCTGTGGGATTTGTGCATGGGGTTCTTGGTCTGGGAAGAAGCAAGTGTGCAGCAACGCTTGGACTCACTGGGCAGTTCTGATTGTGGTAATGAAAAACCTGATTGAGCAGCATGTTGGGGAACCTGTGGCTGGTGCTGAGATCTGCACTGGGGATGGAGTTGGAATGGAAGAGTAAGGCAACAGCTTTCATAAAATAAGAGTTAGAGTTTTCATTTTACAGCTCTAAAAGCTATAGTGACCTTCAACACAGGAGATCATGAGGTTTTTTAAATATTAACATAATTCTGGAATGATGCAACTTCTGAAACTCTAAATCTAAGCCTTCTCAGAGCTCCTGCTGAGGCATTTGCAGTAGCTGCACCCTACAATGCCTTCACTGAATGCTTTTGGGATATTTGCCGTCTTTCTTTCAGTGGACTTTGGTCTTTATATTGTAGATGCATAGTTTGTGTGCACCAGAGCCTGAGCAGTGTCTTTCTGTTTTCTTGAAGGCAAAAGCTGAATAAGAGGTCTGCAATCTGAGTGGTCTTCTGAAAACACTCACAGCAAAATGCTTTGTAAGGCCAGATTGTTGTGGAAAAATAGGTTGTTTTTCATTTGTGTGCCGGTGTGGGTTTTCTCTCTGTGGCGTATGAAAGCATGATCATTCACTTGGAGGTTTTCTCTTCCCTGTGCAGCTGGAAGTCCAGGCACCTCCAGGAACAACAGTTGGTTATGTTGTCCAGAACTGGCACGCCTGCCTGCCGAAGTTTACCATTCAGGATGAGAAAAGAACGGATATTCTGAAAATTGCCGGCCCGTGTATTGTGTGCCAGTGTTGTGAGGACATTCATTTTGAGGTGTGCAATGTAAAAATTGTTTACATGTATCTGTTTTCAGATTGTACTTCGGTATTAGTTCGTTGCTCGACTTACTGCCTGTCAGTTGAACTGTAGTGTATAGCAAGTAATTTCAACATCATCTTTTAATGCTGGTATAATCAAATGACTTCTCTAGATACCTAAATTACCAGACAAACTTCCAGAAATGACGTGCTTAAGCCACTCATCAGTGATCACTGAGAATTCCTTGTGCACACAAATCACTTAATTGAAATATTTAGCAGCAAAATCTTTTTGAATCTGTTATGTCAGGCTCTAAGAAAAATATAGTCAGCTGTATCAGGTATTTATTAAAGTGACTTCCTTCAACCACTTGTTTAATCATCTAACAATCATTCAGTGAACTAGTAAGTTAAGATAATTTAGACCTGAAATATAGAGTTGAATGACTGAAGAGTTACGACTTTCCTTTTAAAATAATATTGATTAATGCAACATTGTTTTTGTGGATATTAAGTGAAAGATATACAAGGCTACAATTTAATGTTTAAATGATATTGTAAACAGTTACTACAGCAAATTTATCTCATTTTATTTCGGAAACTAATCTTTCACATGACCCAGAAGACTGGATCTAACCTTAAAAATGTGATGTTGCCAGAGGGTTAATCTCTGCTTTTGAACAGAAGAATGTAATTTGTTTAATTTTCACTTGAGCAGTTCCTCATGCATGGCAGGAGAAACTAATTCACTGTCTTGGCTAAAAGACACCACTTCCAGCAGAGTGTGTGCATGTGGTTGCTGTATCCCAGCACCATCAAGGAATTGAACTTCCCAGTCAGATTCAGAATCAAGTTCATGGCTCTAATACTTTAGTTCAACTTTCTGATTGTCTGATTGCCTTTTGGTAAAAATCCTTGCACTCAATAACTGCATTAATTAAAATAACAGTCTGAAGCTTTTAAATGAATCTACTCCAAAATGGATTTGGGAATATAATGAATGACAGGTTTGATGATGCTTTTTTAAAATTTTATGTTAAACTGTAGGTGAAGTCTCTGGATGAGACTTGTGCTGTTGGGAGGATTTCGAAGCAGTGGACTGGTTTTGTGCGGGAAGTGTTTACAGATACAGACAACTTTGGAATCTCATTCCCAATGGACCTTGATGTGAAAATGAAAGCTGTCATGATTGGTGCTTGCTTCCTTATTGTAAGTCTGTCATTCACTAATACATGAACATAAACTAACCTTTTATCTCCATGTTCAAATTGTGATGGTAAAGGAGTCAATTTTGAGCTCCTTCCAGTGGGCGACAGCTTGTGAACTTCGTTGTGTAAGTCTGACCACAAAAGGTAACACAGAATTGACAATAAGCTTATTTTAGACTACAAATTTGGTGGGACTGAAAAAGGGAAATGGGAAGACTTATTGCAGACTCATTAGCAGAGGAAAGCAAATTGATGGATGGTGAAACCAGAAAAATAGAGATTATCAATAGCCAAGAGAGCCGTCCAAAGCCCGAGCAGCCCGCTGGGCTGGTAGACAGCTGAATGCTGCAGCCACTGCCTCCCAGCTCCCTTTGGAAGCACGTGAAGCACTGAATTGAGCAGGATTGATGCTCTCAGAGCAGTAATTTCCAAATGGAAGGGTGACACTGGAGGCTGAGATCATGGAACTTGTTAGGGCACTTCTCAGCTGCCCTCAGAGTGTCATAGTGCAGTGCAGCTCACTGTTCTCTTTGAAAGCAGTGTGGAACACACTCCTGTTTCCACCTAGCAGTGCATCAAGGTACCATTTCAAAACATGCACTGCTTCTGTGCTGGCTGGGCTGCTGCAGGGCAGGAATGGAGCGTGTGAAGCATCTTGAGTTTGGAAAGGTCTCACCCAAGTCTGACAGCCCTGTGCACAAACAGGATTTTGTTCAGCTGTGTGTGTGTCCTGTGCTACCAAGTGCAGCGAGTGTAGCAACCTGGGCTTTCATTAAAATGAGAAGGAATGAGTCAGGTTGAACAAAGTCAGGGCAGAAATCCTGAGTAAAGGAAGCAAGGCTTTGGCTAGTGATAAATTAAAAGCCCCCATGTTGGTCTTTCACCATCTTTCTGTCTCTGTGGATGTCCCATTCTGAGAGATTCAGGTGGTAAGGGCATGGTAAATATGCCCCCAACTTCTTCTCACCCTTTCAGGTTTCTTAGAGGAAGGTGTACATCAGGTGCAATGCAGCCAGGGGATCTCAGAACTAAGAACCACATTTAAGAATTACTTGTTTTCTTTTTTTTTAGGACTTCATGTTTTTTGAGAATAATAATCAACATTAGCAAAGAGGAGGTTGGTAATGAAATCTAGATGTTCTCTATGGAAGGAAGAAGAGCATGGATCTCCCAACTTTCCGATGAATTGCAGACCTCCAGTAAGAATATGAGAAATATACGTTATAGTTACATTTCTATAAACTAAAAGCTTTATGGTCTTTTTCTATTATTTGTTTAATCTGGTGAAATAATTTGTACTATTCAAATAAGGACTTTTTATCTGTACAGATCAATAATATCATTCAGAGAAATATATAGCAACCTTTCTTTCTCCAAGAACTCTGTATTTTTAAAGAACCTAATTATAGTAGTTATTTATAAGTACTATAATAATACTTTGATTCCTAAAAAAGAGGACTACTTCTATATTCAATATTAATGATAACCTAAGCCTAATAAGGAGACACTGATGTTTTCCTGGGTATACTTCTTTGGTAGTTTTGCCTTGTTGTTCACATTATGCTGTTTCCATCTTCCTATCAAATACATCAAATACACACATTCAGAGCAAAGTAATGCATTTTCACAGAAGTATCTGAAATGAGTGTGAAGTTTTATTACTCTGGTATGCTGGGTCTGCCTGAGCTGGAGTTCACTTCCCCCAGCAGCCCTCCCATAGCTGTGCCAGCACTGGGAGCTGGGAGGGTGCTGATCCCTCTGCAGGGTTGTTTTCGCAGTGAGCAGGGCTGGCCCAGCAGCTCTCCAGCATTCCCACCTGCCCTGAGCAGGCTGGGGGTGGGCAAGGTCCTGGCAGGGGACACAACCAGGCCAGCTGACACAAACTGACCAGAGGGACATTCCACACCATGAGACATCTGCTCGAATATAAAAGATAAGAAAAGAAGGAGGAAGGCATTGCATTCGGGTTTTACAGTGTTTGCCTTCCCAAGCAATCACCTCCATGCTGAAGCCCTGCTTCAGTGGCTGGGCATTGCCTTCTGATGGGAAGCACAGAATAAAATTTTTCTCTTTTTTACTCCTTGTTTGTGCGCACACAAACTTTTGGTTTTGTTTTAGTAAACTGCCTTATCTTATCCTACAAGTTGTTTTGTTTCTTATTACATCTCCCCTGTCCCTCTGGGAAGGGGAGGTATAGAGTGGCTTGGTGGGCACCTGGCACTCAGCTAAGAACCCACCACATCTAGTGATGAAAATGTTATCAAATATGACTCCTCCTGAGCGTGGCTTGATTTTCTTATTTGGGCTGTTCTGAAACTTAAGGCTTGCATGTTCACCAGCAGAAGTGTAGAGGTGACAAGAAATAAAATTGTCTGTGCCTGCTTCTGTTTAATAATTCTTTAGTAATTGCTTTGTGCATGAGTGTGACCTGAGGCAAGGAAAAAAATGTTAGTTACTTCTCAGTTTCTCCAGTCCTCTTTGCTCCTTATTTAATCCATGTTTTTCACAGATTTGTCTGTTGTTTTGAGGGTGCAGAGTAAACAGAAGTGTTCTGCGTAAACAGAAGAGTTTCACTTCAAAAGCATACACATGAAATGGCAAGTCAATTTCTTAGCATTTATAGCTTTATTTAAATTATTTAAATATTTTATTTAAATGTCCAAGCTATGGATAAGTTGCAATTTCTTACCCCAGCACACAAGCACATGCAGAGAATGGTTCTTGGCACACAGCAATGGGGAAAAGTCCTTACCAGTATTTTCAGTTGCATTCTAGTCCTGGTGAAGAGTCCTTTTGTTTAGTATTTTTTCTTAGTTATTCACCCTAAGTCCTGGAAGCACCATTGTTCCAATAACCTTGCATATAAACTACGTAGAAAAATTAATGTACATCTCTGTAGGGCAGTAAGGGAAGAATAGGAGAATGCAAATTGTTAAGAATGATCAACCTCACATCAAGATGCGTAGGAAAACAATGTTGCAATTCTTGTCTTAAGGAGAATTTCAGTTGCAAGCCGTAACAACTGCGTGAAGCTTAGTGAAAGCAAAGATATCTGTGCTTTCACACAGGTTTCTCAAATAGTGAAATCTAACAGTGAAGTTGTGTAAGTTTTACTGTTGCCCTTTTAGATTTTTTGATTTTGTGCTGCTCAAGTTTAGTGGTCAGACTGATGCAGTTTATTCCTTTACCATGTAGCAAAATTTAGTATTTAGCAAAATTAGTAAATAAGGTGAAAATTTAGATAACCTGAGAGAGAATAAGTGAATCCAGCTAAGGAGTAAGAAGTGGCAGCTAAGCATGGTAGATTTGCCAGAATTGTGGTAAGAACTGGAAAGAAGTTGTACAACCTCAGATCATAAAACAACAGAGAGAGCATTGGACTTGGAGGAACTTTCCATCAGCTGGGGAACTGGATAACTCTGACACTGGTTACACAGCTCATAAACTTTTGTCTTGTGAAACAATTCACAGTCTCTCACGAAGGTAAAAAATATTGCATGGGAAGTCCTAACTAAAGCTGTCAAGGGGTAACTCTCTAGTTAACCAAACAATATCTTACTGCCTTTGTCATCTCACTTCTTTTCTGTTGCTACTTAATTGAAAATGGTCAGTCCTTAAATTTTTCAAAAATTTCTGGAGACTTGCTCACTTCTGAAACTGTGTTAAATGAAGAATAAATCATTCTTTGAGCTGTCTTTTTTTTTTTTTATCATTTTGAAAGAATCATAACAGCATCCATGTTTAATAAATCACCAGTCTAGAACTCTCCATTCTTCCTCCTTCAGACAATAAGCAATACAATGATTTAACCCCCTGTCCATAAATCCAGGCTGTGTAAAGCATTAGAAGATTTCCAGCATGCTGCCTGTTATTCAATAGCATCTCGGTGAGTTTGAGCTGTTACATAAAACCCTTTACAGAGTGAGATTTGCAGACGGATTTCTCTAGTTCTGTTAATGACCTTTCCATCTGTGCCATCCTGCTAAGTTTTTCATCTTCAGCTGCACTGGAGATGCCACTTAATAAAACCCTAGGGTCCATATATCACACAAAAACATAATTTATATGTTTCTCAGTAGAAAAGCGTAATTAACTCCACTTTCCAGAAAACAAAGTTATAAGTGTTAAAAAAAAGTGATTTACTACTTTAGTCATAAGCAAGATTGGGTTTTTGCTAATGACCTTGCTAATTGGAAAAGAGAAGGACCATTGTTTTAAAATATTAAAGTATAACAGTTTGCCTTTAGAAAACATTTTAGTTCATATTTGCAAAGTTCATCAAAAGGTCTCCTTGGGTCTTTTTGTTGACCCAAGGACAGCCCTTACATCCCTCGTGTACCTTGTGCTGGCTTTACTAACAAGAATAACTTTGACAAAAGCTGAGCAAAAGTGGGAGCAGCACTGCACAGCAAAAGGTGAGTCAGGGAAGGAGGAAGCAGCTGGTTTCCTGAGCTAAATTTAGCTCCCACTACTGTAGGTTGCAGGGGTGACTCTTGGGAAGTGCAAGAGATAATAAAGAAAATCAAGTCTTTGTGCAAGGGAATTTATTGTAAAATTGCATGGTTCAGGTGTTTCACTGCTAATGGCCATTGTATGATATGGATGTTAATAATTTGTGAGAGAAGAGGGTAAAGGTAAAAGCATGATTTAGGGAAGAAGTTGTGAAACCAGAAACACCTGAAGATACAGGGACCTCTGACAACCTGAGTGAGGAAACAGCTCTGGGTTGCATCGAGGGGAAACCACCATTCCACCACAAGGTGAAGAACCATGGTAAGCAAAAGGCAACCATGTGGTTTGAACTTAACATTAGTGAGGCAGGAGATAAAAAAGGTGTAAGAACCTCAGAGAAAATAGCAAGAGGTCAGAGGGAGATTCTCCCACTAACAAAGGAAAAATGCAGCTCTCTCAGGGTAGAGGGAAGAGCCCAGCTGGTGGAATTCTGTTGGATCAGGGCTCTGAAAGTAATTTCATTATATGTATGTTTATACGTGCCATGTTTGTGTGCTGGGGGCTTAGTAGCTCCCTGTCACCATTCACAGAGAGATATCCATATGTTCCAGATTTTGTTCTGGAGAGAATTTATCTTCTGGTTTATAGCTATATTTGACCTACCACTTATGTTTAGTTTATTTACAATTTTTAATTTTTACCTGATAACATTACGTTACTAAAAACAGCAGTGAGGAGAAAATATCCATTAAAACATTGCAGCATCCCAAAGAGGAAGAAGAGATGAAAACAGGGACATACAATGACTGTACCTCTTATTTTTCGATGGGTGGCAGTGTTTGCACAGAAATTGTCTTTCTACTGCTTAAACCTGGCTCTGAGATCTACAGGCAGTTTCCTTAGATGTCATTCTGATTTTCTCAGTGGTGGAATTTCACATTACACTATCTCCAAAGTATGTATTCCCTACATGAGTGTGGAAAGCTAGATGTGTCTTTCCCACCAAAGCAGCAAAATCCTAAGCTAAAAATGCAATTACACATCACTAGGAAAATTAAAAAATGTGCATGTGCACGTTAAACCATGATTGATTTAAAATACTTAGACAAAATACTGTGTAACGTCCTTAAAGTTGCATTAGGCTTGGTAAGAGGTATAATTTGGAACTGGACTGTGATTTCTGACAGAATTTACTACAGAAATCAAAAAGTTATTAACGTATCACAGCAGAGTACATCAAAGCAAACAGGCTGATTCCATTGCTGGTTTAAGGTCACTGATGTATGTCTAAGGTGCATTTAGCCCCCTAGACATGAGATGGCTTCAGTGTGAATGGCTGTGACGTGGACTGCTGCCCCCCGCCCCCACTTCGGTTTTGTTTTTTTCTCTCTCCTTTATTTTTTTTTTTCCTTGTTAAATTTAAACTTGCTGCTTATGCCTCAGCTGGTTTAACCTTTAGCTGACCTAGTTATTGAACCAGGGCAGCTGGTAGCATCTGAGGCAGTCGATACTTCTCCTTTGTTGCTTGCCTTTTCCAAGGAGCAGACAGACACTGGTGGGAGGCTGAGCAGCAAGCACAGAGCTGAGTGCACCAGCACTGTTAGTCCCTGAGGGCAAATGCATGCCAAAAAAAAAAATGGGGGAGTGGGCTAGTGCAGCACAGGCACCACTGGTCAGGGGCCTCCAGTTCCTGGATTCACGTGCTGCAGAGAGGCAGTGACATGGAGATGCTCAGCCACAGGAAAATTCCCGCACAGCTCTACATCCCAGCATGGACAAAGGTGTGGTTCAGAGGTGAGTGTGCACACACTGCAGTGCTGCCTGTGTGCCTGGGGCTCAGTGCTGGCACCGTGCTGATTCACTGAGCTGGCAGGAGCCCCAGGAGCAAGCTGTGGGCAGCAAACGCTGCGTGGAAAGTCCCAGGCTGACTGAGGTTTGTGCTGAAGGCTATAATGGAGGCTATTCATAAGAAGAGAAGTATAAACAAAAGGTAACTCGCTAATTTAAGTGACCCAGTCTTATGTTTTGACCCTGAAGACACTCAAGACTTTGGGGCTGCCTTGACCTTGGGGTTTACAGCAGCATTTTGCTGGTATTGTGCATGACCAGCACAGCAGTACAATAGTGTTTTCTAACTGAGGTGCTGGCTGCGCATTCCTGCTCTGAAGTGTAGTTCTGCTCTTGTGTTAGTGTACAGTTCCTCCTGAATGTGGGGATTTTTTTTGGCACAATTTGAACAGTGCAACCTCCCGAGGTATCTGACCTTGCACAAGCATTCCTTTGTGCTGGTCTGCTCTCTGTTTAGTTATACCCTGCTGTACAACCGAGCTGTCACGTACATCATTGAGGAGCTCCCTCCAGCACTCTTTACATGTTGTAAGTTGTTCCTTCAGTTCTTTATGATCTTTTGCAAGCTCAGGCAATATTTCAGCTCAAGTTCAGTCTCCTGCTCTTACTGTGGCCCTCTCCAGCCACACAAAACTACTTGGAGCAATGTTTGCCATGGGGAATTTGAACAAAATGAATCCTAATACTGCAAGAGTGTGGATGTTTGGCAAAGACCTACATATTAACACCTAAATCCTGCCTTCCTTTGCTCCTGCAGTCTATCTTGCTTTTTAACTGGTATAAAAGTTTTATTTTTGATCCCACTGCATATGACTGTGTGAAGGGACTGAGGCACACTGTTTTATTGTCTCATTTTTCTGAGAGCAGAATTTGTGGCTCGTGGAAAATACAGGTCTTTCACAGACTGAGGCTGAGCTTGCTGACACTGTTTATGCCTGTGTTCTGCCTGGTGCCAGATTGGGACAGAAAAAAAAAATACAAGCAAAGTTGTTCAACACAGACAAGGGCTCACTGTGCCCTGTCCTTTCCACAGAACAAACTTTGGAAGGGCTCTTAGAGGTGGTAATCTAATATTAAATTGCACCAAGACTTGAAGCCAGCCATTGAAATGAACAAGAACTTACCTATGTGTTGAAGAACATAAAAAAAAAAAAAAGGATAAAAGAAAAAGGAAGAGAATTACTTAATGTGGTAATGGTAGAGAAGAGAGGAAGACAGGAAGGCAAAATCTGTTGAATAAATGAACTAAATTTTTGTACATTGTTTGTGCTCCATTTATGGTGTTCAACTTTTTAAGCAATATGCCTAGCAGAAGGAAGTATTTGTGCAAAATTACACATTAATGAAAAAGAATGAAAAATAAATTTAAAAAAAAATCAGTAGTTATGTATGCTCTAAGGAAGATACTATGATTTGATGCCAGAGTGAAACACCAACTAATCAGCATCTCTTAAGCTGCAAATATGAAATCTTTACAGCAAATTGTTTTTCCTGGGGATTTGCACTTCAGTAATTATGTGGTGAAATTTAGCAAAAGCTCTCACTATCAGAGGAACTCAAGCCAAATTTGCAGAGAAGTGTGTGCAAGTGCAGTTTTTATCTTTTCAGAAAGAGGTAATGAGGTGTAAACATCTACAAAACACATTTGACTTCAAAATGCTTTGAGCCAAGCAAAGTCAAAGGCAAGGAGCTACCTGGTCCAGAGGGCACCCACCACCACTGATACATCTCTGCATCCCAGCTCAGATCCAGCCAGAGCATATTTATATCTAGGTACAGATTGGGGGATTTTCCACTAATCTACATTTATGATTAGAATTCAACTATTTAAAAATGCAAATATACCTGCTGACAAAGGGAAAAAGCAAGAGAATGATGCTAAAAATATCAGGGCTTGAAATCTCAGCATAATCTAGCTGCAGTCTGGAGTGACTGGATAAAAGAGAGCTTTCTTTGGAGGTGTGCTGCCTGATTACAAGTAAAAATTGGAAAACTCTTGCAATTCCTGAAGCTTCATTCCTTCCCTGGGACTGTTAGCTTCCACCCCAGATAGCTCCTGAGCTGTCTCCCTGCAATTCGTTTTGATTCAGGTGCTTTTTCTTTGGCTAGGAGGAAGAGTAAGGCATTTTCCACCCAGGCTGCAACAAGTGATGCTGTCTGTCCTTTTGCTGCTGAGGTAAATCTGTATTGATAAAGCATTTGCAAATGCCTTCCTACAAACTCCCACAGCAATTCTAGTAATAGCTGATGGCTGTTAACAGGCTGTCAGCATGGCATCAACAGTTTACTCTGCTGAGCACCAAAATGTTTTAATCTAACACATGTTCCCTTTTGGCTGTAATATCAGTGTATGAAAGAGAAATGCAGTGAGTGTGACGTTCTGGTCAGAACACCTGATTAAGTATCTCTTCTCATGTTAAAATATAAGAACTATAATTTTTTTTTCTCCCAAAAGAAAGAAAAGAATCAGACAGGTAGAACAATGAAGATGCTCCTGTTAATCTAGCAATTTTGTGTTTAAAGTTTACACTTGGAGAAACATATTTGCTAGTACCTGCTTTCTGAATCTTTGCTTACTGCCAAATATTTTCCAGTGGGTTATGGGGAGACCGTGTCACAGAGAAGTGTTGCTTCCTTGCTCTCATCCACCCACCATCTAAATTAGGTGTTTTATGAATATTTAATCACCAAAGTATCCAAGTCTTTGCCCAGTCATGCACTCAGTTATGGAGCCCCAAAATGATGGGAATCACAGGCTGAAGTTTGCATGGAGTTAGAAGTGAATGGACAAATCCAGAATGAAGCCTCCTCCATAATGACAGACCAATAAATCACGTCTGTTTTCCTCTACAATACAAAGAGGGAAAAAGCAAAAGAATGACCTAATTTAGTCATGGAGATGAATGGTGTGACAGGAGAGTGTTCCTAAAAACACACATGAAATGTAAATCCTACTTTCCTTTGAGTGCCTGGGCAGCAGTTGCCTTCTGTGACTCACTTTAAAGAAATTCCATGGGAAAAGGTTAGGCTTTCTCTGGGATGAAAAGAACAAGAGTAAATGATATAAACGGTGATTGTAAAGCAAATTCCTGCCCAATATCCCGTCTGTGCTATATGAAAAGCAAACACAGCCAGTAAAGTTTTGATTGCTGCAGTAAGTTCCTTTCCTTTGGAGAGGTGAAGAGGACAGGCTCCACAAACAGAGCTCCAAGGCTTTGAAGGTTGCCTGGAGGGTGCAGATCCCTTTCAGAAGAGAAGAGGAGTGCATCTCACCAGAGGTTCTTGGTGTGCTGACTGAAAACCATGGACATTTAACCAGTCCTTTTTCTCCTCACTCCAGTTGGTCATTGGTGTGACGTGGAATAAGCCACAGGGGAGTCACAGCCAAAACATCTTCCCCAACTGGATGAAAGAGTCAGAGTGGAAAAATTGTGTGGATGGCCTACGTGCAGCTGAGTTCCAACTCACAGCATCTGTTTATGGAAGTCTATATTCTGCTACATCATCAGCTGTCTCAATTACAGTCCTAGAGCATAGGGGGAATAAAAAGCTAGAATTATGTTTGAGAACTGGAGAATTATTTGTAATAACAGAACAAATGTATATTGATAAACAGCAATCTGGGCTGCTCATGAACAACAAAGAGAAGAGATGAAGAGCAGGATTAAATGGCCTGGTCTTACTAAAACAGCATGAATCTGCATTCTCTCTGATACTCATTTGGAAAAAGACATATGAGGTATCAGGAACAGAAAGAGGCTGCCACTGAGATTTTGCAGAAGCCTGACTTTAGCAGTGTATAAATATTCTTGAATATCTGTGATTTAGAGGGGACTTTTTTTCCACCTTTATAAGTCTTTGATAGGTGCTGGAAATTGTGTCGTAGTGCTCTCTCAAGCTTTGGTAGCTACTTTGAGCAGGGTCCAGTTTAAAGATTATATTTTGTTTTGGAAGCAAGTGATTTCTATTCTTTAGACTGGAAAGCTGGGGATGTTATCACTGTTACCTCTTGGGGAGTGAACCTTTGAATTGGGTAATGTGAATAGCCTGTGGCAATAATAATACCTCACAATAGCTTTATACAGTGATTTGAGGAGTCCTGGTGGCTCAGTAAATACTTAGTAACAGTCTCAACGTCATCATTCAAATTGCTAGCCCCCTGCTAGCCCAGGTGGTGCTCAGTAGGTTTTTGCAGGCTGTCACTACAATACAGTGCACAATGTGTCTGACCCCTCTCTGGGGTCAAACAATACCATACTTACCAAACTGATACCAATAATAAAATCTAATTAATAATAATCTGCTAGGATTACTTAATGTTCCTGCTGAGGAAAGATGTTTACTAAATACTTTTTTTCTTCTAAAAACTTCTGTCAAGAAGCATCTTGAAAATGAGGATACGTGAAAGGGTAGTAGTATGACAATAACTGATGTAAAAGTAATATTTTTGTTTATAATTTGTATCACATTTCTCTGGTTAGGAAGAATTTAGTAGGTTAGCACAAATGTTTGTGTAGCTTTTCCAAGCAGAGTAACGAGAGTAGTATTACTGACCTCAGTATTTCCTGAATCACATGTACAAATCCCACTCTAGGAACCTGAATGCAAGTAATAATCAGTATTCTCACTACATGTGGGGAGCATTATAGCTCAGCCACCGTGAGTTCTGCAGTCATATTTTCAACTAAATTCTAAATTGTAGCAGGCAGAATGTAAGCACAATGGGATGGCCACATGAATAAGACTTTCCCTTTCCTGTATGTAAGGGTTTTGCAGAGGTGATAATTTGCCAGATAGCTGCCTGCCAGAGTTACATGTAGGGGCTATAAGTTTTTCCTTATTTCATTCTGGCTATACCAAAGAAGATTGTTAATGTGTAAATGTCTCAAAGGCAAGTATAGCCTTACACTGGTACAGGGATACAAGGAAAAGGAACTTCTGTCTACTCCTTTTCTTTGCCATGAAAACAATTTGGCTTTTTCCTGGGGACGTGTGCTCTGTGCCTACCAAGTGTCCCTCCTCCTTTGGGTACCCTGGAACAGAGGCTGCCTGCACAGTTTGTCTGAGGATACTGTTAGGTTGAAAACTGTAATTTTCAATCTTCTAAACTCTACAAAGGTGATTTTGGCTACAGCATTTTATATTACACATAGCCTCTTGATGGAGTGAAAAAAGACTTGAGGAAGAGGGAAGAGCAGAAGAAGACACAGACCCAGGTTCACCAGCACCTGATATTCAGTTTTTGTGCCATTTTGGCCACTTTCTTAATTCTGCCTGGAACTTTATGAACAGCCCTTCAGAGTGCTGGGGTACTGCAGGGCTACCTGTGACTCCTGCTGTTTATCCATCACCATTTTCTCCCCACTCTGGAGGATACTGCTGCCGTCCAATACACAAAGTTTGTTTAGTTTTCTTTAGATAGGAAGGAATTTCTTTCCATCACATTCTCTAATGCAGAATCAATCTGTATGTTGCCTTGAACACCACAGGATTATCTGGATGTGAAGAGCCAGATCACTCTTGAAACTACTCTCCTAAAGCCTAGATCATAGGACCAAATGTACTGCCAGGGTCAGGTTTTGCCAACCTTGACAAGTCTTTAGAATTATTTTAATTAGAGCCTTCATCTTCTTGAGCATCCAAACTAAATAAGCACAAATTGCAGTCTCTGAATTCAAAGTAGCCATCCTCCTGGCTTCTGCTGTGATGTGCTAAAAAATAATTAAACTTCAAAATCTTTTGAAAAGAGTTCTCTTGAGGTTCTGTTGGAAGTTCTCTATTTCAGTCTCTCTAAGAACAGTAGACAGGTGAGTTGTCTTGAACACAGACTGGATAACATCCATCAGAACTGTGCTGCCATTCAAAGTTTGCCTCCTCTGTGCCCCTTTCTGTGTAAGCTGAGAACAGTCAAGCTCCCAGCCTTAAAAAAAAGGATGTGTGCTTTTGCTCACTGGCCTATAAAATACAGTTGAGAAGAACCATTTGGCCTGGATGCATTTCCCTTTCACAGTACACAGCCTGTAACCTAAAACTTTGTTCATTCCTTCAGTAACTCCTGGCTAAAGATCTGAATCTGTTTTGCTCTCACACTTGCCCTAGCAGCCAGAGTGAGGTGATTGAGTACACAAGTGTGAGTTATCAGCTGTGATGCCTGCTCTGCAGAGTTTTCTAGTAGTGATCTGAACCTTCATATCCCCTTCATATCCCCTTTTATCAAATAAAGCTATGTACACACACAATGCAAGATGGGAGAAGAGGATGAGAAAAAAACCCTCAAAGGTGTAAAGCTCCTAAATGTTTCTAAGTTTGAAAGCACACTCCCTTACTTATTGAGTCATGAGATTTTCTTGCTTCCTTGCTTGTGCCAGGGACAGTGCTCACAACCTCAGCTTTCCTGGTAACTGATCATTTAAATATGCTATTTTTACTCTCCTTGTTTTTATTGGCTGCCACCTTTTTTCCCTGTAAAAGGTTTTTTTGTCAAGAGGCAAAATAGTTGGGTATTGAAAAGCCATATAATATTTTGACCAGCCACTAAATTAAGAAAAATCTGTGGTTTTTAGCTTTCCTTCACCTTTCCTAAGGCTGCTCTTCCACACACTGCCTGCTGAAAAGTGGGAGCTGAAAGGCTCTGTGGAAAGGGACTTTGCAGCAGCAAAATAATGGCCAGACCATCTCCTTTCTTTTCTCTCTTGAATCTAGTGCTCCAGAAATGTTGCCAGAAGTTGTTTTTGGGCCATCTGGGATTCCTCATTTGCATCATACAGGAAGTAGGAATAAGACTAATTTAATAGCAATTTTGCTTTAAGTCAAACTAAATTACTAAAAAAAACTACCTGTCAGAATTAGGCCAGCAGTTTCTATTTACCTCAAACAAGTCAGCTGGAGAGAATGAGATCATTGTGGATAGACAGAACAGACATAAAACTCCCAGAGCAGGGGAAGGAAAAGAAATTTTAACCAAAACCATTTCAGTAACAGAGGGTATGAAATCTGATGTCTTCCCGTAGGGGAATACTTGTGGGGCACGGTTCTCTGCTCCAGTGGTTTTCCCAAATTGCCACACTAGAACTCTCCTCTGGTCTTGTGAAATCACAAAAATAGTGGGCTTTAGGGGAGCTATTGTAAAACACATGGTGAGCTCCTCTCCCCTGTCAGTCACACACGTGTGACACCCTTCAGCCTGCTCAATACCACAGATTGCTCCAGTGGAACACTTCTACATTGATGGGGCTTTGACAGACACAAAGCTCCAATCCATTCCCAGCTCCAGAAAATTTCTTAAAGGCATTTTTCCACTAGTTTCTATTAATCCCATACAGAAAATGTTTAAAATTATTTTTCTTTTTGCCAGTTTTCTCGAATGTTGCTTCTTTTTCTGTTACATTCTTTTCTGCATCCCCAAACTATAACAAAAGCAACACTTTAGTCATGGTGATTAATTGTGCATTTCAACACCTCTCATTTGAGGCTCTGGGAAGCATTTTATAGTTTATTGGGTGATGGGAGTGAAATCTTTACAAGATCAGCCATGATCAGCAGGGATTACTCTGCAGGGTTTAATTCTCAGTTTCTTTGCCTATATAAATCACATAAAAATGAATGCAATGGAAGGGAAAAATGAGGATCAGACCTTTGTGTCCACCAGAAGCAGTACCAGAGGTCGAATGCATCTGGTTTAAGGCCAGATCAGCAGGATTAATACTCTTATGGTGCTCACTGACTTCTGTGCCAGAGATAGGCCCCTGAGGCTGGAGCAACCATGTCCTAAATGCTAAAGGATGGACCACAGACAAAAACTTAGCAGGGCTTTCCATGGGTATTCATGTTTTGCTGCTCCCATCTCAGTAAAAGAATGCAACTCTCCTTGTAATTTCAAAGCCACTCATTCAATCTCTTTGAGTAATTATGGGATGACAGCCGATTATACCCTGGAAATGCTTGCTAGCCCTATTAATCTTTTGCTCATATGGGCTGTTTATAGCTGTAATTATAAATGAGTGAATGAAGCGAAGTAATTTCTGATTGGGTGGTTTGGGAAAGAAACCATGACTGCAGCCCAAAAGGTTCCCCCAGTGCTCCACAGGGAAAGGTGCTGAGCATCCCTGAGGAGCACTTGGCAGCTCGTGGCCATGGCTGGCTCACACCCACAATCACACCACTGGGGCAGCAGCTCAGAGAAATATCCTGATTGAAACTGAGGATAAATTAAAGGGAGGCAACCAAAGAGAAACTATTTTCAGACAGCGAGAGTAGAATTTCAGTGCCATTTAGCCTGATTCTTTGGAAATAATTTGTGTATGGAAGAGTTTTAGGGTTGAAGTACTTAAGAGGCCTTATTACAGGCTTGCACACACATACTAAGTCAGACAGTGATGCACAGTTTAATGCCATGTTATTGCCAGATGGACTTTCATGTCCCTATTGATGGTTTGTTTTTTTTTTTTGAAAAAGAGGAAAAATTAATTCTAATTTAATGCTAGTGTTTCATTGGCTTGTGGTCAAATTTAAACAACTTCAGGCATCTAAACTAAATATATCTGAAGGAGGTTTTTTTCCTATGACTGACAGGATTTTTATTTTTTTAAGGTATTTTTATTTTTTAAAATTAATTTTAAATGTCAATTCCTATTAGTGTTATTCTATAATAGCAAACATCTATTTTCAGCTACCTCCAACTCCTGTAAAATACTGATATGTGTTGAATTTTTAATTCAAAACTAGTATGTTCTTTTTAGAAATTACACTAAGTAAATAATTTAACTGGAAAAATTGATATGACTTACTATCTCAAAGGTCTTTTACTAATCTAGTCTCAAAAATGAACTAATGTAACTACTTTGATTAATAAATTAGATCAGTGATATATGCAAAAAGCCAAAACCTTTTATTTAATTTTACAGTTTATATCCACTTGACCCAGGCAGTGAAATCACTGCTATGGAATTACTGCTGTAACACAAATATTTGTGTTACAGGACAATAGAGGACAATATTTGAAAGACAATAAGAAAGACATTTGAGAGGAAAATCTGGTAAAGGAGACAAATCAATTGGTTCTTTATAACAAATAACTAATGACTGCTGCTATTGAAAATACACGGGGAATATCTGATTTTGCCCAGACAAAACTTTATCATCTGTTAGAAAACGATGATCTTTGTTGAGGTAAGGGACTTGGGATCCTTGCAAGATGATTTTAGTCTATTCTTGGAATGCTGCTCCTGGGGGATTGAAAATCTCTTCTGTCTGTGGCTATCCACACATCAATCTTGTTATTTTTCTTTTGTTTTAATTAATGCATAATGAATAATTTCAGTGTTACAAGGTTAGGGAAGGAAGTTCATGTGACCAATGCTTCTCCATTTTAGCATTTGTGGAAAAGGTAATCTGGTGGGGCTCCAGAATAAAAGAATGGCTTTTGAGGCCTGGATACAAGGTGAGGTACATTCAAGGAGAGGAAAAGCACAGCAACTGCACAGACTGGTTTATTTTAAGGACATGGAAAAGGTCTCATAAGAAGTTCCTGTGGTTTAAAGGCTTTCTGTGACAGGACCTCCCTCCCTTTGACTGCAGGGGTGGGCTGGTACTGCAATGAACTCTCTTTGCTTCCATTCCACGTGGCATTGGCTACATGCATTTTGAAATATAAAATTGGTGGTGGTTTGGGGAAGATGGGTTTCTAACCTCATGATGATTTCCTACAGACAATTAGGAGACAGGAAAAAGGAGGTACAGATGGGAAGAGACAGACAGGGAGTTACTGAGACTGTAAAAAAACCCTCTAAATATCTAGGAAGGGCTCCTGAAGGAATTAGGGTAAGAAACAATTCAGGAAGCCATTGTCTTCTGCAGAGGTCCTGTAGAATTTTGCCCAAATACTTGCCAGCTGAATTTCAGATATTATTGCTGAGCTGTTGAAAATGAAAAATAAATAAATTTGGTAGCTGATTATGAGGTTAAAAATTCACTTTTCACAGTTACTTTTGGAAGTGAGGACTGCTTGCAGTTGCTCTCATTCTTGTTTTCCTCACTATTGCTGTAGTTTTAGGACAAAAATCTCCTTGGGCTCCCATGTTCAAAGCCTCACAACTAAAACTCTTTGCTGTCCTCCATGACTACTTAACAAAACAGATTCATTTCTTATGAAGAAATTGCCTTTTTGCAGAGGAAAGGGAAAAAGGCTCCATAAAGTGAGAAATCAAAGGAACAAATAGTGACAATAGCAAGAATGTGAGCCTTTTTCTTGGAACATCTGTAGGAGTTGCTTCAGGAGTAAACCTCTGTAGCTTAACAGGCATACTTGGACATTTCACTGTATACTTCCTATGTTGTTCTATAAAATTGTTTTGGTTTGAGGATAAGTTTCAGCTTAGGAGCTCATATATTTAAGTGTCTTAAGTGTTGCAGATGCTATCCCAGTTTTACCATCCTGAGGCAGCCTGCAAAAGCATCAGGAGAACCGAAGACCCTGCTAACCACCAGCTGCCAGTTCAGGCCTTCAAGTTGGTATTTGTGCACAAAAGCAGCATTTCTAACCCAAGAGTCTGTGAGAGCAGGGCAAGACAGAGCCCCTGGGCACTGCACAGCTGGTGCAGCTCAGTTCTGGAGTTTCACAAGTTGCACAAGCATTTTCCTTTCCATCAGCCAATGTCCGAGTGAAGCCTCTGGGGGTAGGAGATGTCTTGACCACATCTGTCACTTTGAAAGCAGTATTTTGGGCAGCTTTCAGCTCTGTTTTCTCTCTGGGGACAAAGCTTGCGTTTTCTAAGAACAGTCCAAAATTGAAATTAGCCTTCAAGAGACCATGGAAAATGACAAGAAAATGCATAGATTTCTAGTCCAAGTCTGGGCTTGCACTTACAGGTATGAGCTGTGTTTATATCACAGTTCTCAACCCATTTTCCTCCTCCTTTAGAAATCTGTCTTTGCCAGCTATTTCCTTTCCTTTCACTGTTGCATATTTACAGAGTTCTTTCACCAATTCTTTTCATTCTTCCCTGCTACTGTTTACTTGTACACTTTGATAACAAAATGCCTCTTAAGATTCCTCTTGGACGCTCTATCCTCTTCATGCCCATTGGTTTCCACATAAAAGTGCTATTTCAGGACCTGTGTATTTTCTCTGGTGAAAGCAGCTGCTTCTGGCTGTGATTTCTCAAAGCAAGGATATGTACGTGACCATCAGCCACTGATTTTACTCTCAGTTCTGGGGGCTGAAGCTTTGTCTGATTCCCATTCCATCCCTGGGAGCCATGACATCATCTCCATGGTATTCTGAAATTGTACCCAATGGTCTTGTTTTTTTCCTCTCAGACTTTATTGAAGAAATCTGTGATTTCTTTCAGGGTTGATGGTACTGTGTTCTACATGTCTTTAGTGATTTATTCTCAATTAGGCTTTTTTTTTCAGCTTTGCAATTATACTTTCTATCTGCCAGTACAAGTGTTACCATTAAGCTGTTCTGCATCTGAGGTGAGATTTGATCTGTTGAGGACCTCTTTTGAAATGCTTGTTTAAACTGTTTTCTACCTTAAAACTACAGCTGTGATATATTAACTATTTTTTCCATCTTCATTTTCCATTAGCCAAATTTTTTGAACTTGTTCATTGAAAAACCAAACCTGAAGATGGATGTACTTGCAGGATCATCTCAGTCATGGCATTGATTACATTTTTAGTTCCCAGCTGCTGCTTTCCTGAGCCTCTACATTGCAGATGGTCCTTCAGACCAAGGGCCCAGTCTTTTTATTTGGTTTGCTCTCCATCTCTGCTGTCTGTGCAGTCTGAACCAGAAAGAATGAACTCTCCCAATTTACCATAAAGGCATCTGGCAGAATAATGCAGGCTCTGGTTTCTGCCCTGGGTTCCAAATAACAGCATGTAGCTCTTAGAGCTGTAGTAGCCCAGGTCAAGTTTTCCCTTTCTTTCCCCCTTTTTTTTCTGTTCTCTATAGCTCCAAAACAGAACATCTGTTAAGCCCATAGAGACATTTAGGATAAAATATGAGGTGTCTATTTGATGGTTATAGACATGGAACTCAAATACATGAATCTTACTTTCACCACTAATTTTTGTTTTGGATTATGTCTTTGGTTTTCAAATAGTATTTCCAAGTTGTAAATCTACACTGATTCCAATAAGTTGACATCTGCTTTTATAATTTTATGTCACTTTTAAACATTGACGGTATTTTTTGAATATGCTTTGTATCACAGTAAGAAAAAGAGTGAAGGTAGGCCAGTACACTTCCTTTATCATCACCGAGCTTGCCTGCAGTGATTTTTTGGCTATTATTTAATGGTAAAGATGTAGCAGTCTTGTGTGTTTTGATTAGACAAACGAACCGAGTCAGCTGAATGCTGAGGTGATGGAGGTTTTGACAGACGGGTCCTCCTCAAGCAGAGCAGACGGGCAGTGCGCTCCCGATGCCATCAGGGCACACGGGCGGAAGGGTCGCACCGTTTCCACCGGCTCACGGCGTAGCGGCTTCGGGTGGCCACAATCTCCCGAACAAAACCACATTTTCGGGAATACGTTTATCGGGACGTAATGGCCAAGGAAACCAGCGAGTCTGGCGGGGTAGGCGAGTGCAGCTGCTTGCACAGCAAACGCGGGAGCGCTCCCCGCCAGCCCTGCCCGCACCCGGCTGGCACAGCCGATCCCCCCGGCAGAGCCGATCCCCCGGCAGTGCCGACCCCCCCGGCAGAGCCGATCCCCTCGGCAGAGCCGATCCCCCCGGCAGAGCCGATCCCCAGGCAGTACCGATCCCCCCGGCAGTGCCGATCCCC
>VWZP01005658.1:3147516-3169755 GCA_013396995.1 Dicaeum eximium | reverse complement strand
AAAAAAGGATTCCTTAAGGGGAATTGAGACTCCTAAACTTTCTCATTGCCCGCTCCTCCCCCCTTTTTGTCCCGTCTCCACGAGACAAGGTGTTGATGAACATATTTTTCCAGTGCTCGGAAAAGCAATAGCGTCAGTCACTGCTTCTCTGAACTTGAGCAACTGCTGATGAGGTTTCCTACTTCGTGCAAAAGTCAGTCGGAGTCTCCAGTGCCCCTTCCCGTCCTGCAGAGCCTTCCCTGCCTTTCACTCGTGTAGTGCTTTTTGCTTCAAGGAGCCGGGATGTAGAAAGAAATTTTATCTTCAGCATGTAAAATAAAGAAATGTATACAGGAAATTCCCTCAGAGAGAGGTGTCCAAGCACATGTATGTCCAAAACATATTTTTTTTCTCTAATACTGTTTCGAGTCTGTACTTCTGATTTCTATTCTAGCTATACAAAGGTGTTTCATGCCACTACATTTTTACCACATGAAATCCAAAATAGTTTCATTTCTTGGCTTGTTTTCTCAAGAGTTATCAAGTTATTTTAATATCTAGCTTAATTTCTTCTGGGGTCAACAAGGAGGCTTCTTTATTTGAGCTACAAGTTTTGTCAGCTGGTTCTAACTTTGATATTAAAACTACTGATTTAGTTGATATGGAGTGTGAAAAGTTAAAATAATTAAAAAAAAAAAAAGCTGTTGAAGAATACTAGACCACTCAATGAAGTTCTAATTTCCAGTTTTTATAATACTTTGCTACTTTTGGTCATTCAGAGTACTTCTCTGAAGGGTATGGTGTGGTTGCTGTGTGTTGGGGGTGGGGGGGGGGTGAGCATTACCCTTCAGCCTTTGCTGCCCCTCGGAATGGACCCCCCGGGGACAGGTTTGAGCAGAAAGTTGAGCTCCTATCCTTGTTTTCAGGCAGTGAGATTTTAGGTCGAATTTCTTTGGGAATCAGTTATGGCAAACAGTTGTTCTTGCAAACATATCTATTCAAATAATGTTTTGTTTTAACTGTGCACTTGAAATGTGGGCTCTCAGGCTGGTGTAAACTAACAGCTGACATGGTAAGGATTCTTCTTTAATCCTGCTGCTTTTCAAATGTGTACAAAGCAGAGTCCCAATTCCAGACAGCAATGTATGATTCAGCAACCCAAAAATAGACTGCTTTGTCTATATCAATAATAAAAGTGATTCTACACAAGTTACAGTGCAAGAAAGGACTGATATGTTTATATATGTGTCCATGCAGGAAGACCTTAATTCTTTTTAATTTAGACACGAGTAGCCTGAATTGCAGCAATCTCTGCTGAACTGAAACCACTCTATGAGAGTAGTTTCTTGACCTCTGCCTGCTGTGTTACTTGTTTTTATTCCAGTTTTAACCCTTAAATGTTTTCCCTGGGTCTGTGCTGTATTACTTGAAGAAGCACAGACCTTATGGTGCGTCTATTTCTAGAAATCCGCTTTTCAATTTCTAGTCTCTTGATACTTTGTACAATTTGGTGTAAAACAGTAGGTGAAGACACAGTTTACATGTCAGTTTTTACTGCAGTCCATTAATGTTGCTTACTTGCAATAAAAGCTCTAACAAGACTGTCTGAAACCAACTGCTAAGCTGCATCTTTATTTCTTAATAAGACTGTACTCAGAAAAGGCTTGGAAAAGTAATTGCAGGAGAGCTGCCTGTTGCACAGTGCTGCTTACAGGGAGCAATCAGTGCGGCCCTGTGGCAAACTGTGTTTGCAGAAATCCCTCTGCGCTCCTTCCTTGGCCACAGATTTATGTTTCAGGCACTCACAGAGAAGAGCACTGTTGAGCTCTGAAACACTGGCTCCTGTGTGGTGGAGATGCAGAAGTTTCTCTGTTAAAACATCAGCGCTGAAATATTTTCATTGCACCACACTTGCTGCTTGCTTATTGTGGCACACAGAAAGTCAGTGGAAATGACATTTGTGATGTGTGAGAGGCAGACACTCTCTTGGCAGTGGATGTAAATGATGTTCCCACCTAGGATGTTTTATCAATCAGCTGTTTGCATGGAAAATGACTTTGCAGCCTTTGAGTCTGCTCCCCAGAGCGGCTGTGGCCGCTTGCAGGGGGCCCAGGTTGGAGTGGTGGCCGTCAGGGGGGTTGGAAGCGGGCCCCATGGTTTGTGGCTGTCTGTGCCCTCCCAAAGCAGGAGGGGTGGCCTGGGGGGCTCCAGCAGCGTGGGTGGCTTCCAGAGCAGCTGGGCTGGGAGGTGTGGTGGCTCAGCTGGCTGTGCAGAGCTCTGAGCCCCTGGCTCTCCTCCACCCCAGTGTCCCTCAAGTGCTGGTCACAGATGAGTCAAGCAGTAATTGCTGGCTGGTCTGACTCTGCCAGGACTCGCTTTGAGATGCAGCATGTACTGGGCCATTTCTGTTAATTTGGGCTCAGCCTAAGTGGTCTGAGTGACAGCAATCAATAGGCCTTTCCTTTTGGGTTACATGTGGTGCCCAAACAAGAAAATTGAGTCATTTAACCATCCTGACATACTTGTTAGAAGTACTGACAGACTCAGCGTGCTTGGTGAAGGAGAGCCATAAGCACAGTGCTCTGTGCCTGCCTCTGTCTCTCTGTCCAGATTTCTGTCTCTTGCCTCTTTGCTGGTTGTCACCACAGTACCTAAAACTGCTACATAGACCTGTGTAGTGGGAAAACCTCCTCCAGATCTCTTGGGAGTTTTGTGCCCTTTTTGTGAGGACTGTATGAAAAAGCTGCCCCTTAGAGGAGGAGGGTAAAAGCAGGGGGTGCTGAACCCAGAGCTGACTGTGCAGTGCTTGGGTTACCAGGGGCTGGGGTACCATCAGTGTGCACCATTTAGATGGGAATTACCTACTCATGGAGATATCTTTAGCCTCCAGCTTTGAAATAAATAGTGAATGACAAATAAAACAGCATGTAGTGGGAGGTGTGGGTGTTTGGAACTTAGTTAGAAATAAGCAAACATTGTGGTAGATGTGCAGAGCAGCAAAGTTGTGTTTTCATCATGTATTTTTTCCTGGAAAATATTAATCCTTGAAGACACCCAAGGTTTGCAGTCTGAGTTCTCCGTAGCACTTGGGTTAGAGGCTGCACAATTTGCCCCCCCCCCCAAAAAAAAAAACAACAACCAAACCAAAACCAACCAAACAAACGTAGATTTATTTGGTTAGGCTTTTCTTTCTTTTCTAGGTGAAGGTAATAATTAAGCTGTGGAAGTACACCACAGGGTTGGATGTGCCATGCTTCACTCTCTGATATACACTGGAGTTACTGCAGCTTTGACTATAAAATGCATTTTCAGTTAAAGCAAGGAGAAGTAAAACAGTTGTGACCTTTATCACCAACTCTGGGTGCTGTAAATTTCACTGAAGGGGCACAAAGGAATGAGCGCTGGATTTATCTGAGCCAGGGGTGGTTTGTGTGAAGTGTATTTCTGTCAGGGCTCTAAACTAACATTATTTCTCAGGCTTTTCTTTAGGTTGGTGGCATATTCTGGAGAGTCATCATTTATAGACAAGTTTTTAGCTTTTTCCCCTGCTTACTTAAGCATAAGTGACTTTGTCTTTTCATGGGGAAGTGTTTAGTTTGTCACTTGAATTAGCACTATTGCACTGTGTAATCAAAAGCAGTATCTTTCCATTTGCATAGAGCTGCCAGTCTGGATTACAAATTAATTGACATGCTGTTGAAGTGAATTCCCTTGTCATGGGGAGTAAGCATGGTCACAGTAAGGGCATTTTTGTTTTCGTTTAAGTTGTTAATTTTTTATAGTTTTTGAGGGACCAGTTGGAAACAGGTTGGAAAGGGAAGAATATTTTCAATCCCTCTTAATTTGAACAGTAGCAGGGTTCTTTCCAGCACAAAATACAATTTGACCAAACAGATTAGCAGCAGGTTTGTGTCTTGTGTGGTAAGCTCTAGAGAATAAATGACACTTAACTCTCAAGGAATACATGCTTGCAAGCACAACCTTATACTACAAGTAGCTTTAGGATAAGGAGAACTCCTTGATTTTTTCTTTGAGGTGAATTTGATTTTAAAAATATGGATTATACTAGCGATAAGGAGACTAAATACATGAAGTCGCAGTTTTATCCCAGATATCTGTTTTTGTAAGGAAAGAGCAAGTATGTTTTTAAAGCTGCAGTGTTTGTAATTAATGGAAACATACTGTAAGAAAACAAAGACAAATGCTTAACGTTTATCCCAGATATATTTAAGTGCCACTCCTCTGAGAATGAGTTCTGTACCTGTGGTCCTGTGTCAGTGTGCTGAATGAGCCCATTCTTGCTTAAATCAGCTGTGCAGAAACTAATCAACATCTGATAGCATTGCTCTTTTAATTTTTTAAATTTTTTTTTTAAAGTAAATATAGATAATTTATTTTGTAATTCACATAAAATTTTATTACAGTGTCCTTGAAAGCATTTTACTTAATTCTGCTTTACTTCACTGTGAACCCATTGTGTTGGATCAGAACCAGGCCCATAACGTTAATATCTGAAGTTGCTGGGTGAAATGTATGGTGTTAAAAACATGTTTAAATATATATCATACATGCCATGTTGTGGTGTCTTGTGTCACAAGTAGGACAGAATTTTTTATTTCACAGTTTGAAGGAATGAGTTGTACAGGACAGGGCACAGGTGTGGAGTTGAAATTTCTTGTTCACACAGAAAAGGGAACTTTGAAAAGTATGGGATTTTTTTTTTTTATTTCTGGGGTAGTGTTGCTTGTGTGTGAAGAATTTTACATGCCCAGTGTTTGGACACAGGGCCAGATGTGAAGCTGTAGGGCAGCTTTTTCAAATGAACTGACTGATCTGGGTGGTAGCATCTGCTTACAGCATGAGCCACAGTGCAGGCACGAAGGACAGCTGTGGGTCTTCAGGATGGCCCCACTTCCAGCTCAATTCCTCTTTTTTTTCCTTTTTTTTTTTTAAAGATTAGTCAAAGGAGAAACTATTACTGCAAATCTTAACTGCTGAGTTTCATTGATGGATTGATTAGCTGTCAAAAGATTGACTTCAGCAATGCCTGGTGCTGTGTGTGACCACGTCTGTTTGAACAGCTGGGTTTGTTAAACAACAGCCCGTGCTCTTCTGCAGATACATATTTATGAGAGAGACCAGAGAGGGCAAGGCTACCAAAAGGCAGAAGCTGAGTAAACTTTCTCACTTAGCCAGCTGATGCTAATTGTGTCCTGCTCTCACTGCACAGCCCTGATGACAGTTTACAGCAGGGCTGTCCAAGCTGCGCGTTCAGGCAGGACACAGCCGGTGCCATGGCTCCATCCTCCCCACTCTCAAGATGTTTCTGGTTTGATTTCTATTTGGGCACCCATAAACAGCTGCAACCTGATCTGTTCCCCATTTGTCAGGAAGTTAGGCAGCTAGGAGTTCCTTCGTGCATGGCAATGATGTCATTTACAGTGGATTTTAATTTTTTTCTTAGTTTGGGAACTAAGGAGCACGTCTTATCTTTGCTTTACTACAGAATAGCTGACTCAGTACATAGAGTCTCATCCAAGTCCTCTGAAGCTGATGGAAAAACACTTTACTGCTGCTTGTATTTGGCTTTGTTCAACTATCAAAACAAGGAAATCTTGCATTAGAGTGAGTGCAGGCCTGAGCACTGGCCAGTGCTGTGCTCGGTGCGTGATTGATGAGTGCACATACAGTTCCTAATGAGCTCTTGTTGACTATATATTCAATACTACTGAATTAAAAGAAAGTAAGTTAAGAGCTGAGATATAATCAGCTTTCAAATGCTTCCTGAAATCAGTTGTATTTTGGGAATTCCTGCTAATCTTTGAAAGTGTGTGCAGTTATGGATAAACATATACAGAAAGAGATGGGATTTGTGTGCCACAAATTTGTATTTAATTGGTTTTGAACGTGCTCTGTTCAACATTTGATCATTTTAATGTAACTGTTTTGGCTACTGTATCAGTGTGACATCAGAAACAATGTGATAAAAGCAGCTCTGTACACTTGCTGTTTGAGTCAGTCTGCATGGAAGAGGAAAATGTTCACACCACTGCACGCTGTGAATTAAAGCCTGAGGGAATTTCAGTTTGTAGAAAAGAAAAAAAAAAAAAAAGAATTGTAGTGTCCTGTCCAGGGACTGTGTGTTAGCAAGTGCTAATCTAACATAGATTCTCTACTGTGAGAAAATTCAGAGCAGCTTCTGCTTAGTAAGGATGTGTTTTTGCTAACTCAGCTTCTTTGTTCCTTTAAAACACATGAAAGAGGGAGAACCCTGTAACAGGCTGAGGAAGTTGCAACAGTACCAGCTATTTGAAAGTGGGAAATGATACTTTCTGCATTTCTTTCCGTAGACAGCTCCTGAAAGGTTCTTGCCTTTCTCAGATCTGTTCCCTGGTTTGGGACAGTGTTGGCAGCTTTGATACCAGCAGCTATTGCTCAGTAACTTCAGCAAGGTTTACAGAGAACATGGAAGAGCACAGGAAGGATTATCCATAGACAGCCCATGCAGTGAGTGATCCTGATAACCATAAATGCCAGTTGTGGTTACAAATTGTTTGCAACAGCTTGAAGACAGAAGTACTTTTTTTTTTTCCTGTCTACCTCCATTAGTGTTGCAATAACTTTATACTATCAAAAGAAAGATTTCTACAAATCTGTTAGTAGCTGACCAAGAAGAATCTTACAAGTTTTTGGAACTTTACAAAAGTAGTGTTTGTTTTACTGTCTGTATTTTGCAGTAAGACATGTGTGCATAGAAGTGCAGTGATGAAAGGGAGGTTTGTCATACAGGGGAAAACAGATCAAACTGAGGTCTGTACAGTAAGGTCTGTTTCTTCAAATTCTGGCCTTTAAAGGAATTGGTTCTTAGAAACCCTTCTATCTCACATAGGAATTGTATTAGTATAGAAAATCAGTATGTACTAGGTGTTCGGCAATTCATGACTGTTCTTAACTGGCTATCTGTTAATTCTAATTTTGTAGTTTATTTTAACTTGTACCACTTTCTGATCTTTCACGAGCTTTTCAAGCATATTTTGCCTCCCATCCAAGGGTAGTTTTCAGCATCAATCCCACCACACTACTGAACTGCAGAGAATCCAGTCTTACAGTGTGATCATGGCTATGGTTAGTGGGACTTTGAAGCCAGTCAGCCTCTCAGGGAAGCAGTGAAGTGTGGGATGAGTGGAGGCATGCAGCAGTGCTCTGTGCAGAGTGGAAGATGACAGTATTGTATGAAGATCAGATTAAAAAAACTTCAGGACTCCCAAGTATGAAGTAGTATTGTTTTATGCCCCAGTCATCTTTCCCCCTCCTGCAGTGTAATGCACATTTATTTCCTGAGAAAAGAGAATGACCATGTTTGCTATTTCAGGACATTGTTGCGCTTCTAAAGAATCCTAGGGGGAAAATAAACAGCTGTTGGATGGCTCTGTGTTTTCTCTCCTTATGCCAAAAGTTTCATTTGACCAGAAACTCTTCTGTTGGCTTACTACTTTATTTGAGCATATGTACATCATAAGCTCTCACTGGATGTGTGTACATATATATATATATATACGTATAGTTTGTGGTTTTCTCATTGTCTACTTAAGATATTTGTTTGCTGCTGGATGACAGTAACCAAGCCTATGTCTGTAGGTATAACTTATAATCATGGTTACATTGTATATGTGGGTTTTTCCCATCTCCAGCTGTTTGACATCTTTTCAGAGTAAACAGATTTTCAAATATTTTATTTGACACAGAATCTTAAGTTTAGGCAATAACTCCTATTCAGAGTGGAAAATCCAAATTCCTTTTTGAAAAGTCTAATATTGCCTTTGTGAGTGATAAGTGTAAGATTGTGTTGTGCTAAAAGATCTGGATTTTGAAAGTGCTCTTTGGTATTTCAGCTGTCCTATTGGTTCTTGGGATTTTGAACATACAGTCTGAGTCCAGATAAATAGGGGAGTTGCAGTTGTAAGTTCAACAGGGGTAATCCATGCTGAAAACAGTTTTTGAGTTGTGTTGAGCTTTAGTGCATTTCTCCTCTTCTGTGAGGTGTCAAGGCATGCTGAATCAAGTCTGTGCTTTGCTTGGAGTTTGTTTGGGGTTTTTGACTTTTTTTTTTTTTTTTTGGGAAACTGTGTCCTGTTGGTTTCCCACTTTACCAGAGATTACCAGAGATTCTCAATGAGCTTGGATGCATCCATGTGCTTCTTCCAGGTATCTGTCCAGCCTATGCTTTAGTACTACCAGACCTTTCTTTCCCATTTTGTGAGGTTTTTTTCCCCCTTAAATCCAGAGGTATTCCTAGTATTCTTCCAGTTTCCAAGCTTTTTCTGTGGTATCTAGTAACTCATTTATTAGCTTGCTGTTGATTTATTTTGCATATTGTGATAGCTAACTTTGTGTATCAATCTTTCTATTAAATGAGCAATCATTCCTGTGTTGAGCAGCTCAGGGTGGGATGTAATCTGCAAACAGGAAAGTAAGCTGTTTTATGTAGACACTAGAATATGGATAAAAATGCATTACAAATACCAAGCATAATTTGTTTACCATTATAAGCCACTAGTTTTAAACATAGAGATAGATTTTAATGTCATAATGTGGTACCATGAACAGATGTCCTTTGATCTTCCAGCTCACTTCTACTCCCGAGAAGTCTGTAGTGCTGGAATCCAGGACTAAATGTCAGCTTCTGTGTGGCTGTGAGCAATATCCTCAGTTTTGGCTGCTCTGAAACTACTATACTAGTGCCCACAACCCCTGGTAGAAATTATGTAGTAATCTCTGAGAGTGTTCATTCAAGATAAATAAGAACCATGTGGGTGTGTGAGGAATGACTGTAGTTCTTTGCATGCTTCTTTGCCAGGATACAAGGAGAAAGGTCACCGCTACTTAAAGCAGTCCTGCCACAGCCATTCCTGGCTTAGACCTTGCCAGGCATTTCGCTGAAGGCAGAGGCTCTGGTTTATTGATCTTCTTTCTGGTAATAAATATTTATGATGGAGTTAGGTCCCTGAAGGTAGCAGGAAAAAAAAAACCCACCAGAAGAGTGAGTTGTTTTGATAAACGTTCACTGGATTTCCTACTGCGCTGCATGTGCTCCGTGTGCAGTGCTGTTGTCTTTTACAACTTGTGTGCTAGAGGGTTTCTAATTTGCATGCAAAACTGAATTCTGTTAGTCACTGGATATACTTTTGTTGGCTAAACCTGTGCCCTCTCAGGCTTGTTTTCAAAACAGAGCAGCTGTTTTGTGGGTGTAACCATCGGAAGTCTGTCTGACACAATTTCACCCTGGTAACCGAACGCATACCTGGCACGGAGCTCTTGGGAGATTTTTTTTCATGCCTTCCTGTTGAACTTCAGCATAGGGTTTACGTTTCCTTTTTACACAAGCTGACTTGTGGAATAAATGCCAAGCTCAGCACTGCCCTGGGTGAGTGCCAAGGTGCCTCTGGCAGGCTGAGTGCCCTCTGTGGCATCTCAGCACCCTGCGGGTGGGAAGCAGTGGGACCGCCTGCTGTGTTCTTGGTCTCATGGAGGTTTGCACTTTGAGGCTGCTGTTCCTGTTGGAAGACACTCCCAAGTTTGTATTTGTCCCTGTGTGGGGTGGATGGTCAGGGTTGAACTGCAGAGCTCAAGCCTGTGTGTAAATCACACAGCAGAGCTCCTTAGGGCGGACACCTCGATGGAGGGTAGGGGTTTGTGGAGGGGGTGGTAAAGCAGGAATCGTGTCTAGCTGCAGCTGGAATTTCTTGTGGGGATTCTGCAGTGCTCTCACTGGGGAGTACCAGGCAGCCTGGGGTCTGAGGAATTGCAGACATCCTTCCACTGCTGTGCCTGGGTCTTCACTGCACAGCTGGAGACAGGGATGGGACAGCTGGAGACAGGGATGGGACAGCTGCTGGGGGCTCTGGGCACTCACTCAGCCTCTCTGTGCACGCAGGGCTCTGGTGCAGCCCTGAACCTTGGCACCCACAGGGCCAGACCTGCTGTGTGCCCAGGGACACCGTGGGTGGCAGCAGCTGAAATAGCTGAGCACATCCTGAAATGGAAATGACACTGGATCAACTTACTGCCTTGGGAGTGTTGTGATTCACATTGGCATTCCTGGGAGATCATGGATGTCACTGTATCCATTTTGCTATGCACAAACGGGATAAGTATTCCAAGATGTTGTTGTACCTAAATGTAAGGAAGGAATAAATTTTTCAAAGTGAATGAAGTTTATGTGAAGTGAGTGAAGTTGAAGGTTTATGTGAAGTGAGTGAAGTTGAAGGTTGATGCGAAGTGAGTGAAGGTTGAAAAGAAATTAACAGAAGTAGTGGTCAGAAGCATTCTCTTCACTCATTTTCACTGGAAGAAACAAACATCTCCCATGCTACTTTTAGGGGAAATCTGCCAGTGAATCTGTGCAAGTTGTCACGTCTAAATATAGTCACAGCAACCTACAGGAACTAGGTTAATATATTTTATTAGCTGGAGGAGAAGGGTTCTGCTTTCCTCATTTGGTTAATAATACCCTTCTATAATGTGCCAAGGTAACTGTAATTTACTGCAGTTTGCATTGTCTCTCCATATATACTATATATAGAATAAAAGCCTGTTTCTCTGCTCTTTGGTCAGACACAGCTTAAAAAAAAAAAAGAACAAACCACCACAAAACCCAAACAAACCAAAACAAAAAAAAAGAGGCCCCAGTGAAGACTAAGTATTCTGTAAAGAAACTCTAATTCTGAGGGGACTTCAAATGCTATAATTACACTTTTGCTGCACTTTAAAAATTATTTAAGCACCACCAGCACTTCAAAGTCAGTGGTGCAACAAAGACATGAAATAAAGCCTCTTAAACTTCAAGTCTAATTAAAAAAAAAAAAGACCATGGGTAAGCATGTTAAAACATTTCCAATGTAAATAGTACCTTTAAAACAGCTTACTTTTGTTCTGGGGCTGTTTGCAAACCCCACTCAGGCAGCCTGTTTAGATTGCTTCATTGTCTGTTGGTGCACTACAGGCTCTTTTGCCGTTTCATATCAGTATAAACTGTATTATTTGCCTGCTCAGCCTTCTTCATTTTGTATAGTTCAGGTTGAACTCTCTTATGATTTGGCACATTATTCTTTTTCCTCTTGTTCCACAAAAGTCAAGTAACATACCAGACTCCATAGTGAATCATGAAATACATGAAAAATGTGTATTCCATTATGAGAGAGTAACAATATCCCATAAAGAACAGTAGATTATTTTTTGCTTGCCAAACTGTACTTGTATGTTAGTTTAAACTTTCTTTGACTTAGTAACTGTGGAAGGAATCTGATGCAGCCCATGATTTGTCATTTACATCATGTTGTCACGTACAGATTTTTGAGATCTTTGCTGTTAGCATTTCTTAGCAATGTGTTGGTGTGAAATATGCCTACTTCAAACCAAGTTTTGTGGTTATAGTCAGTGATCTGGTCACCTAGGAAACTTTTAGTAATGGATCCAGTTGGCTTGATGATGCAATTCTGGTATGATCAGATTTTTCCAGTTCCCTGTAATCTGAAAATGTAGTGCTGCAAAAAAGTAGTCTTAATTACCTTCACAGAGGCAAACCCTCCTGTGTCTTCAGTTCTGTTTTAGTTACAGGCTAAGATACAGTGTTCTTTATTCATTTTGTGGTGATTTCAGTAGGATTGCTTGCAATTGCATGATTTCGATAATAAACTGTGTGGAAGGTATTGAGCCATTATTGCTCAGTTTCTGTCTCCTTGTGAGTCCCTGTGAACTCCTTGCACTGTGAGATCCTCCTGTCCTTTTGAGATACACTTGGGGGATTGTCTTCTGATTCTTTGCTACAAAAGTCTGCTAGCACTAATGGGGGGAAAAAAGTGGAGCAATTAATCTTCCAAATCTGTCTTTCCAAAATTTTTGAATGTTCGAGTTGATGGAAGAATTTATGATATTTACAGTTTCTTCTTTGTTGCATATTGTATTGCAGGAATGTCAGTCTGGTTCAGTAGAGCCAGCAGTTAAAATTGTCTCTAGGACCTTTGAGGAAGAGGATTGTGCATTGTCCCCCTGTTCACAGACATGCCTCCCAGACACCTCCACCCAAGGAAAAAAGATAAAGGAAAAAAAATAGCAATAGCAGGATGTGAGAGAAATCCACAAAGTTGTGTGTAGTGGGGAGGGCAGGTAGAAATGTTGTCTGTAGCTGAGGAACTTTGTCAGTGTCAGAGAAAATTGCAAGAGCACAGGTTGGTTTTGGTGGTGTAGGTACTGGGCACAGGGAGCTGTCACGGCTCAAAGGTTGCATCTGTTCCAGGAGTGTCTAGGGAGGAGCAGGGTCATAAAGCAGATCAGGTGTTCTGCAGTTTGCAGAAACACCACCTGAGCCAGGAACACCCTTAAGTGAGACCAGCAGAGAAGGTATCATGTGCTTGTCTCTACTCCACGTGCAGCAGCAGAGCTGCAGGTGAGGATGGAGCAGCCAGACACTGTCAGACCTGGCAGGGTGCTCTGGTGACTGGGGCTGAATCTGAGCCCTGTGCCAGTGGAAACACCACGAGTGCCACCTCTGGTCTGCAGAGTTTGTCTGCTGGGGATACTTCACACAGACTTGAATTTCATTAGAACAGGGGGTTTTGTGTTTCTCTACCAGCTATGTCTGCATTCTGACAGCATTTCTGCCTGAGTCAATACACTTGAAGTATTGGCTGCAGAGCGTTGTGTGAGTAAGCTGCAAGGTGCATTTCTTCTACAGCGTGGGAACTGGGTCATCATCTTCTGTGTTAACTTTTGCTGGTGTCACATAAAACAAATTGGGAAGTGGTGAGTGGTTTGAATACACCTGGGATGATGTCTTGGATGTCTGAGGGCTGCTAAGCCTGTGGTGGTGGACGAGGCTGAAGAGTTAATAGGAATGTTTTCCATAGCAGACACTTCTTGCAGATGTCACTGGATTGAGGAAGGTAAAACCAAAGGAAGTTTTTTTGGCAAGTAATGCAGTAACAGGCCCTCTGTCTGGAATAGTCATCATAGGTGATTAATTTTATTGTATTGTGAGGACTGATCTCATGGGCTCTGTTTAGAGGGCAGCTATTGCTTGAACTTGGCCTGAATTGGGGAAACTGCAATGTACTCTGGCATCCAGGCTGGTCTGATGAAATACTTGATTTTAGATAGGGATAAAGCCTTCTCATAGCTTCAAATTATTTAGTTTCATTATGCAGCATATTCCATAGGGTTCTAAATGTTGTTCAGTAGTTTAATTGGAAAGCTATTTAGTGAAAATTCATGACCCTATTTGAACTGTGTTAAAAGCTCTGGAACGTGCAGAGGAAATTGGTTGCATGGTCACTTGCCTGTGTGCAGTAAGAGGACAAAATTAGTGGTGCTGTAATGTACGTGTGCTCTGAATAAAAAAACCAACCAAGCAAACTCCTTGCTCTTTTGTCTCTGCCCAAGGACTTAAATGCTGTTTGTTGGGGGATTGATCTCATTGGTTGGGTTTTTTGACTTATTTTTATGAAGAGTACACACGTTTGGCTTTCAGGGGAGCTACTGGGGTTGGGTGAAGTTCTCTTACCACCAGTCATTCCTGTGGTAAGATGTAGCAGGATTAGCTCAGACTGAAAAGTAGTAAGTTATTTTTGTTCTGAAGATTCTTCTAGTCCAGCGTCCATACTAGCTTTGTTTTTGTGTCTTCAGGTAGTTGTTTACAGAGTAGGTAGGCTTATTTGCTTTGTCTTCCAGAGGATAATTTTAAATAGAGCAGCTTGCCCATAGCAGTTGTTGTTTGGCGATGTCTCACACTATACTGAAGCAGCGTATTTGCCTCCTCTCTTTGAATGAGATACAGAAAGTCATAGAGCCCCCTGAGCTAGTGCTGTTCGTTGCATTTTATGTTACAAACCGTGCCCTGAAAGCATATTAATGCATGTTCTTTCCTTTTCTTCCTCAGATAAACTCCTAGTCTTTACTGTAGCAACTAAAGAAACCGATGGCTTTCACCGTTTCATGCGAACTGCAAAGCATTTCAACTACACAGTAAAGGTATTGTGTGTTCTGTACCAAATATTCTTGCTGTCCACGCTGTAAAACAGAGCCAGTGAATGGTAGCTGACCTTGCCTTAGCTTCACTGTGTGCTGGGACAGAGGGGAACAACAGCAGAGCTGGGGGCAGGAAAGACACTTGGTGCTCTCCCTGTTGCTTACCTGCTGATGCCCCTCTGAGCTGCCATGGGAGGGAGGTGCTTCCACTGCCTTAGGAGCTGCTTTAAAGGTCTGTACTTACCATGGTCAGCATCCTCCTCCTCACTCACAGGTTCTGTCACACTTTATCACAGAGCCTCGTTTTTCAGTGTGGCTGATTTTGTTTGTATGAACACTTCTGGGAGCTGTACTGCACTCAAGGGCTTTGGATCTCCTTCCTTAAGCAAGGCTGGAACACTGCTGCAGGGAAGGAGGGAGGGTCACAACTGAAAATTCCTCTGTGTTGCCCAGGAACCTGTAATTTCTGAGAGGACAGTGCCTTTCTGTCATTCTTTCCAGCCTTTTCTGCCTTGCTCCATGACTCCCTATGTCACATTCTTAGGGTGGCCTCTGCATGACCTTGGGAAAGAGGGAGGCCACCAACCTTCTAAACTTTCCCCACAAGTTGGTTCTGCCAAGAGAAAATCCAGGAATTCAATGATGTTATGAAATTTTTCTGCTTACTTACCACAGTGCCTGCACTATAAATAGGAGATTATTTGGGTCTTTGACTTCCACCACTGAATTTAGAGGACTGAGAGAACCTTTCCTAATATGATAAAGCAGTACTGGAGCACCTGAGCAGCCTGAGCTCTGGATACATCTTTTAGCTTTGCAGATTTGTCCAAAACGTGATACCATGTAGCTCTTCCAGGCTTTGTATGTTCCAAAAACATGTTCAAAACACATAAAAGAGCTATTTTTTTTTCCCTTTTTTGACATGTAATCTGCTATAGTGCTTGGCTGGGGAGGAGTTTTATGTTTAACTGAGTTTTAGCAGTGAGCTGTGTACTGGAAAACCTATCCTTCCCTTTTTGTACAAAAAACTTGAAATTTGAATTAGTTATATCCTTAGCCACGAAGGTCTTTTATGCCTCCTGTTCCTAAAGGGATGTTACTGAATTTTAAAAGTCTCATTCAGAATGTTTTTCAAATACAAATTTTGAAACAATCCTTAGCTTTTTTTTCCTATTTTTTTTTCTGAAGGAGACACATTTGAGTAAATGGCAGTAGCAGGCAATTGCTTGATTCTTATTTGCTCAAGAAATGTCTCTCTCATGTTTTTGCAGTGATGTCATTGTGCTGAATGTTGCTTCAGACATGGAAAACCTACGATGCTGGAAGTGCTGGCTTTCTATGCTTTAATGTGTTGCTTCTGCTTTAGCATCTGTTTTCAATAAGGGGCTGCTTTAAAAAAGCCTCAGGGGTTTGGGTACTAGCAAAAAGTGCTTTTCTTCCCCCCTCTTATTCCAGGTTCTTGGAAAAGGTGAGGAGTGGAAAGGTGGTGAGCTGCCCAACTCTATTGGCGGAGGGCAGAAAGTTCGGCTGCTGAAAGAAGGCATTGAGAGCTATGCTGATCAAGAGGACTTGGTCGTGCTGTTTGTTGAATGGTGAGCAAACCTGGCTTCTTGTCTTTATGTTTTAGGGTAGACATGCAGAAGTAGCTGCAGTGACATGCTGAAAGTTGCATGATGTTTTGTTCTTGGCTGTTTTATTTGAGAGAGCTTGCGTCGTTTTTTCTTCATTCATAAAAATGCTTTTGGAGCAAGCGTTACTTTTTAACAGATTTACAGATGTAAGAGTTGTTCATAGTTCTGCCGCCTCGAGGGGGTAAAAAAATGTTGCTGGGAGCTGACAGGCTTTTGGGCAAGCATGTGTCCTCTCCCTGCTCAGCTGTGGTGAGAGCAGGATGTGGCTGCAGGCTGGAGCGTGGATGGGAGGGGGAGCAGAAACAGCTCCAAAGTGTCCAGCAGGGACCAGAGGCAAGGTCTTGTTCCGTGAAGTAACAGTGATATGGAGGAAGCTGGGAAATGGCTCCCTGAGGAAAGCATTTAACAGGAGAACTTCTCCGTGTTAGGGAAGTGAAACGAGAGCCTTGGTGTGAGATGTAGCCCGGTCTGTGTGATTGAAGGATGCAGAGACAGTGCTGCTGCCAGATTAAAGCTCATAGCACAGCTATGCTTGAACATCCTCCCTGGAGGCCAGACAGCCTTCTCCTGTCACAGAAAGCATGGAGCTCAAACGTGTCCAAAACACACTTTCTCTATTGCTTCCCTGCTTTTTCTCTTCCTCTTATTTTCCTCCTGTGACAACAGCATGATCAGGGTAGCTCAGAACCCAGCTTGCAGCAGACACCAGGCTCCTCCACGCTGATGCTAGCCAGAGCAGGGTCACAGCTCTGAAATAATCACTGCCAGGAAGGCGTGGGCCAGGTCTGGAGTCAGGGTCAGGAAGCTCCAGTGGCTGACAGGCAGCCTTGGAGAGAGTGGCTCAGTGTGAGCTTGGACAGAGCCATGTATGAGTTCACCCACGCTGCGTTACCACGTCACGCTGGAATGTCTGCTCCAGAATTCTCTTTCAGCTTTTAACCCGCTTTATTTATTTAAAATTTGACAGTTGAAGAAATTCAGGGGCACTTTTTCAAGGCAGGAGCTTGGCAGGATTTGCACAGCAGACGTCATCACAGGGCAAAGTGGCTGGACACTGGCAATTTATGGGAAGTTAATTTGTTGTTTTGCATAAGTGAACACTTTGGGAAAGCTGGAGTAGCCTATTAAACTGATAGCAAATTCAAATATGCTACTTAATTTTCTGTTCCAATTTTACCTCTTGTGATGAGTAAAAGAAATACCTAGAAAGCAAAAAATCTAAATGATTTTCACTAATTTATAAATAAGCATTATAAGGGATGCTTAGTATGCTGAATATTTTTTTTGCATGCTTAGGTCTGTAAGAGTTACCTAGTTTGGAGATACACATCTAGTTTTTGAATTTCTTTGGAGATACACATCTAGTTTTTGAATTTCTTTTTTTATTGACTTGTTCAATTTTGCATTTGCTAAGTAGAAATAGTATCTATCTAAAAGTAAATACATCATATGTTTCTTCATAGTGTTATCCTACTAATGACACAAGAACTGAAACCTTTAAAGTTTAATTTCAAAGATTTTGTTCTGTGCTAAAGCACAGATGAATCAAACATTTCTTCATTTCTGAATTTATTGTCCTAATTCATAACTATTTTCTTCCTATGTGGTCAAATATGCAAATTTATTATCACATTGGTACAAAGGTCTAGCTCAAATTTTTCTCCATCCTAATTTACTCTCTGGAGGGGCAGGCTGTCTGCTGGCACGGGTGAGAGAGTACAGAGGACCATGTGTGTCGAAGTGCAAAAGCCATAATATTTTTTCCCATGAAAAATCACAGGATTTAAGGCCTCCCAAGTTCCTGAAGCCCAAAATCCCAAGTACATATTTGTTTAAGGCTGGTGGAACTGATTCCAGGCAGGAGAGAAAAAAACAGTTTGCTGATTCTAGCATTATATTTTAATTCTAATGAGCTTTTTCATTTCCAGAAATCCTCGTTTGCAATTCAAACACTGATCAATGTAGCTGTAAGTTTGGAAAAGACAAATGTCATGAACTTCCTTTCTTCTTCAAGTGTTTTTTATTATATTCATTGTGAAGCATTTGGGATATTAATCTTGGGGGTGGGGAAAGGAAATGTCTGGTCTGCTTACTGTAACTAGGCAAGTAATTTCTAGGAAGCTGTTTACTTAATAAACTTAGTTTCTTGGTTTGTTTTTTTTTTTTTTTTACCAGCAGTTTTTTATATGGCTCAGAATTCTGGAAATAGTTTGAGCTTCTTCTGTGGACAGCTTGTGCCTAGGTGTAGATAGCAAAATGCCTGCAGATGGAACACTATTTAAATTAGGCTTGTTTTTGCTTGAGCTAATTCTGGTTTATTTTGGACCATTTCAGATTGAACTGGCTAATGGCCAATGTAGACTGGATAAATTGGTTGGTGCTGTGACTGTTCATCCAGAACTCCCACAGACATCTCTTTGTATCGTGGAAGAATTTTGAAGCCTTTCAGTTTGTTGTTTGTTTTGTTGTGTTTTTTTTTAAACATTCATCAGAAACTAAGGGATAATTATACTTTCTATGTAACTCAAAATGATTAAGGTGTGATCCTGGTGGGGACACAATCTAAGTGACAAAATAGTTTTGTGTCTGTTTTGTGACATTGCTAGTCACTTGTAGGCACTGTGTGACTTGTATTTTGAGCTCTTACTCTGCAGCTCCAATAGTAGCAAGTTCTCACTGTTAAAGCTGTGGATGCAGAAATTGCATGGTCAGTTCTAGAGCACCTGAGTGTCTGCTGCTGTTTCCCCGTGTTGCTGGGAGTGCAGGGTGCATAGCCAGGGTGCTTTGCTGCTGCAAAAGAGAGGGAGGGAGGGGTGGAGTCCAGTCCCAAGCATCTGCCATCTGGGAGCTTCAGGAAATGGGATTAGGTTGTGGAAACTTTCTGGGTTTTTTTTTTTTTCTTCTTGCCTTCTACTTAATTTGAAGGATTTATGAAGAATAAACAAAAGAGTATCTGAGCTGTTCCTGGTTGCCAAGGAAGCCTGCTTTTTCCACACTCTTTTTCCCTGCCAAATTTTAAAGTCCTGTTTAAAGTAAGTCATTGTGTCACCCCTAATAACAATATAAACTGTCAAGGATAGTCTTGGGACCTGTTTCGTGATGGTCTTAGTGGTGTAGACCTGAAGTGAATCCCCCCTTACAGCAGGAGTTGAGGTCTGAATAGACCAAATGCAATCTGACAAAGCAGGCAAACAAGGCAAAGGATGCAATTACAGGTGTTAAGAAGTTTTCCTTTTGCATGGAGAGAAAAGTGGGAGCCTCATAAAGCAGCTGATGAGGATGCTGTCAGCAAGGGGTGGAAGGCCGTGGAGATCCTGCCCAGGAAGAGGTGTGGGGACAAAAAGTCACCTCTTGATAAAACAGAGGGCCTTGACCATTAATGGCAAGCGTAGGTTCCTGCTGGATTAACAGAGCTGCATAATATCCATTGCAGTTTAGCAGCTCAGCTCTGGCTTTAGGATTATAAACTGTGCTGTGTTAAGCAGCATATCCCTTTCACAAGCAGAGCCTGTGGCTGGCCCAGCACGTTGCTCAGCTTTGGCTTTCTTTCCCAGGATGACAGTCCTTGGAAGCAATGTTCCAGGGTGTTTGGTTCCTTCCTGCAGCTGTAAGTCCCAGCAGCAGCAGCACTACTCTGATCATGGAGAAGCACAGCCTGCCATGAGCTGTTAAAGTCAAAGCCTCAGACAGATCTCTTTTTGTCTGCCTTCAACGTGTCTCCTGTTTCTTGTGTGTTCTGCAGGCTCGGTCTGGCATGGACTTGGGCTGCAGAAATTGAGTGGAAAAGGGAGTGAAGTGTATTCCTGTAAATTTGGGCAGAAACAGGCATTTTTTTGTGCAGCTGGGGAAGGTCCAAAATGTACAATTTCTTTCATGCGTTCTTCTGCCAAAGTTGCAGAAAAACATAACAGAGTTTTCAGAAAACCACTGACTTATATAGACTACATAACACACTTCCTCTCCAGGGTTCATACTTTGCTTTGTGGTGAAAGTCTTTTTTTTACATTTGTAAGCCAGCTGTTGTTCAGTTTTTGTTTCATGAAATCTTTGAAGAAATGACATCCTGAATAGTTTCAGCACTGTAGTAGAGGAGTACCAAAAGTCAGTAATGGTTGATCTGTTGGCACTATTGCTGGGTAATCCATGGCAGTGCAAAATGTTCTGTGGGGGTACTGCTGTCCTAGTTAGCCCAGCTAAAAGGCTTTGCAAGAAAAGTCTTGGTCAAGGTTAGACCTTGGTTTTTGGTAGCTCTGCTTTCTTTGCCTGTTATCAAGGCTGGTGGTTTTCAATTTCTAAGGTACATGTATAGAGCAAGGATATTCCTCTGTTCAGATGAGCAAACTGCAAGGTTGAGATGCTGCCATTAAAATGTTTTGCTGCTTCAGCCAGAGACTAATCTGTGATGTGATTCCAATTTCACTGTGACATTCTTCATGCTGTGTAAAGTGAACCTAGAAGTGGGAGGCATTGGCACAGGTCACCCAGAGCAGCTGTGGGTGCCCAGTCCCTGGCAAATTCCGAGTTCCAGGCCAGATTGGATGGGGCTTTGAGCAGACTGGTCTAGTGTGTGGCATCCCTGCCCATGGTGGGGGGATTGGTTTGTTTGCTTGGTTTGCCTGGTTGTGTTCCCAATCCCCTGTGCCCACCAGGCATTGATTTAGATTTGGTTCAGCCACAAGGAACCACCAGGCTTGGGATGCTCCATTCTTACAGGACCTGGGCCAAACCCAGGCAGGTTTTGTTCTGGTTTGGCACACTGTTGAGCTTTGACTGTGTGTAACAGCCCAAATGAGCCCCCCACCTTTAGGCCTTTATCCTCAATAGGAATTGTGACTCAAAGGCAGGTAATGCTTTTCATAAATAGATATTGTGATGCTTTGAGCCTTTAAGTCTTCAGCACATTAAAGAGGTTGAAGGAGAAATCAATGCCTTGTCAGAATGCAATACACTTTCTATTTGCAACTAGACTTCATTGAGATCTAAGTACATTCTTGATAAGACTTTTTAGGAGAGCCAGTGCTGTTGTGTTTAGGAACAAGATCATCTAGATTTTCCCAGTGAAAGTCATCTAAGTCATCTTTCAGTCCTACTTTTCATCTGTTAAAGTTTGATATTTTTAATTGTTGTTCTTAAAAACACAAGCAAAATACCTGAAATAGAAAAATCAATTCAGATTAAAAAAAAAGTTAAGAAAAAAGAATGTCCAAAATATGGAAGACTAAAAAACAGGAGAAAGTACTTTGGGTAAGTAGTACTGGTTGAAGTTTCTATCTCTAGAAGGGTATAGAATTTTTACATGGTGGTTAAATATGATTTGAGTAATTTTTCAGAATGAAAGGGCTGTTTGATTTTTAAATTTGAATAGTCCAATGACTTGTTTTGAACACAGAAACATTAAAATGAAACTAACCTAACGGATGTATTTTCTTTCCTTTTAAGCTATGATGTAATCTTTGCTGGGGGCCCTGAAGAACTGCTAAAGAAATTTCAGGAAACTAATCACAGAGTGGTATTTGCAGCAGATGGACTAATTTGGCCTGACAAAAGGCTGGCTGACAAGTATCCTGTTGTCCGGAGTGGAAAACGATTCCTGAACTCAGGAGGCAAGTGTGATCCTCAGACACTTGAACGTGACTCATCTAGATTAGCTGTTCTATGTACTTGTGTGTGGAGCTGCTCCTGAATTACCCAAGTATAAAACTGATAACTGGATATACTGTGATCTTCCTCTCCTCCCCACTGCAGTAGCTCCTCTTCTGTGCTCAGGCTTAGTTTTCGTTGAAATTTGCACAGTGTGTGCTTGGCAATGAGTTGTAAAAAGCAGATAAATACAGTCAGGGTCTAGCAAGCAGCTGTCATGGCAGTGTGAGGCTGTGCAGGGGTGACCCCATTGCTTCAGGAGCAATGCAGTGCACAAGCCCAGGCACAGCAGCACGTGCTGTTTGTAGGCACAGTTTAGCCTGGCCACAGAATTCCCAGGCTCTGCTGCCTGGTTCCTGGAGATGTCTGCACACAGGGTGGATGTGCTGGCAGCTCTGCCTGGCCTGTCAGCATGGCTTACTGTGCTGGTTTCAGTTCGAAACCGGGCGGAAACACCAATGCGTGTAGTGGTTTAGTTCGCCAATTCTGAATTTCCCCAATTTGAATCAATCTGAATTTTTCCCGGCCAAATGCACCACTAAATGTGGTGGTTTTTCTCGTGCTGGTTAATCAGAGCACTCTCCTGCTGTAAAATAGGATCAACTAGGAGAAAAGCAAAGCAGGCTCAAAACTTCAAGAGAAAGGCAGTTTATTAACAGTAACTAAAAGAAAGAAAAAAAAGAGAAGAAAAAAAACCCCACCAAAACCCTTCAGACCCTTCTCCTCCCTCCACAAACATTTCCTTCCCATTTGTCAATGTAAAGAAGTAACACTCAACAATCCCAATCAGTCCATCATTTTTGAAATAGTCTTTTCTCAATTCTCTCTCAGGGAGAGGAGTCCCTCTTGTTCATGTTATGGAAAAGCTTCTCCACAAGAGAAAAGGAAAGTTCTCTTGTGTCTCTCAATGTCCCCACAAGCAGCCCGCCCGGGGAAAAATTTGCTTGCAGGTTCTTCCCCCCTTCCA